>VDFB02105785.1:363541856-363598727 GCA_007258455.2 Sequoia sempervirens
TTAGGGTTTAGGGTTAAGGGTAGAGGGTAGAGGGTTTAAAAGTTTAGGGTAGAGGGGAGAGAGATAGAGAGGGAGGGAGTGGGGGAGAGATATATGGTAGAGGGTAGAGGGTTTAAGGGTTTAAGGGTTAAGGGTAGAGGAGAGAGGGTTAAGGGTACCTTGAGCATAACTCCCCAAGAACACATGTCATCCTTGGATTGTTGGCATGAAATGGCCAATCAAAAGTTAGTTTCCATTTTCTCTCTCTTTTCCCATGTATCTCTTATATTTCTATCTCATGCTCTCTTTCTTTGTCAATTCCTTTCTCTTTCAATATCTATCTCCATATCTCTCTCTCTCTCTCAATATCTATCTATCTTAGTTTTTCTCCTCTCATTCTCTATCTTTTGAGTTTTTCTCTCTTTATTAGCTGATAGGCTACATATATTGTGAGATTTGAGGCTGAGATAAGTTTGATGCCTACAAACCACTATTGATTCATTGGAAAACAACTTTCAACTACCATTTCATGGTAAACCAACTACATTTTAATGGTAAAATCCTTTAAATATTAGGTAAAAGCCTCCAAAATCTCGCTTTTCACATAGAAGTCATATAAATATTGATTTTGCAATTGGATGGGAACATTCTATTTCCATTTGCAGTATTTTTGTTAATTTGATGGAAGATTTATTTTTTTATTTCAATTGATTTATGTTTTAAATATGTGTGCAAATATTTTATAATTAGATAATACTTAATTTCTTTAAAGAAAAAATATAGATATTTCTAGATTTATTTCATTCCATTATTTAACACTTATTATTAATTGTTTAATTACACTACATGCAACTAGAATTTAGGCAAAATGAGTTTAAAAAACCTCACTAGATTGAACAAGTATTGCATAAATGAGTTTACACATGCAAGCAAAAAAAGTGAGAGATGATGAGCTATAAGTGGAGTTGAACTTTCAAATGAAATCAAGGATTCTTGAACAAGTACTTGAATTCCATGGAAAAAATATGTAATTGGAAATATCTACTCAATTTAAGGGTCCCAATGTGTTTCAACCACTAATTTTTGTCCAAACAAATTTAAAATACTTGTCATCAACATATATTATAAGTAACTAAAACAATCCAGAGTTCAAAAAAGTTACTATAAGTTCTCACTTGAACATGTATACATGTATAAGTGAACTTGAAAATCATGGATATAATCTAACTCAAACATTCTGGTTCAACCTGCTCTTCAACAACATGTAAATTTTTTTGGTGATCATCACTATCTCGTTTCCATTTTTTTCGTCCACGTGCATGTGGACCTACATGAAGATGTAGGGCAGCAGCAATTATTAGGTGACTATATTGATATACCTTTTTATCGGGTTCATAGTCAACAAAATGAATCCCATGTTGAACAACTTTGACTTGTTTTAGATATATCCCTTGCACTAAAATGGAACTTGCACGGTAAGCATGAACCTAAGGTAAGACATGTGAACGTGTACAACATTTTCGTGCTCAAGTTTTGTATAATATATATTTAATTTTTTTAATGTAATGTACACATGTACAAAATGTATATATATAATTTTAAATTCAAACTCACCTTTGGGAAATAACATTCCATCACTTGTTCTAGGTTGTGTTAGCTTATTCCTCTCTTCTGTGCAATGCAATAAATAATAGCTAACACCTTCTATGTTTCTAGGCTCTGCTATGACTGTAAAAACATCTCCTCTACATAAAATTTACACAGAAAAATTCTAAAAAAATTAGAATTTTCTCTAGACTTTAAAGATCATTAAATTTATATAATATTTAAATTATTGAAAACTTACACATGTACCTTTTCTAACCAATCTTGAAATATGGTCATAATCATTTGAAATCAAAGGAATGTCTTAAAATATTTCATCCTTATTTTTGGCATATGTGTCTGAAATGAATAGTGGCACCGTATCCCATTTACTAACATATCCAAGTTCTTTGTTGTTGCATGCATCAGAGTTTCCCGCAATGCACTCAGTGCAAAAACAAGAGTAATCCCTTGTGTTTAATGTCCATCCACTCTGACTATCTGAACTCATAACACAATGCAAAGATCTTGTTTTGTCTACCCTCTTGTATCCATGCATTGATCTTCTGTCCACACCTAGATACATGTACAAAAACAAACTTATGTGAACAAACATGTATATATATATTTTAAATTTAAATAAATTCAAATTTTTGAAAATGTGATTTATACATACCCGATATCTCCCAAAACACTCTATGTGGAATGTTTCAATTTATTCTTGAAGATGTGCTGACCTCATTTGATGCAAAGTGTTTCTTACACCATTCAACAACATCATGTGCATCATCTATACGATCTTCCGAATAACTCATTTGATACTTTCTTAAAGCACATTTGATGCAAGCTCTTGCACCATCATGCTCACCCTTTCCATGCCCACTCTTAAAGAAACTCCAAACATGTGGTATTTTGTAAATTTTATGATATCTAGATAGTGCATAAAATGGTCGTGATGATTTAAATTGTACTGCACATCCATATGACCATATAAAATTCTTTTCAAATTTTATACCCCTACTTCTCAAATTCTCAAAAAAATTGTAAAGAAATGTTGTACAAAAAGTGTGTCATGCTCTTTATCATCACTAATATAAAAGTGATTCTTTCTTAATGGCTCATTTTTCATTTGTACTCTCAATACCATCCAATTATGATTGTGCATGTCGATAACACACATGAACCATAATAGTGATCTGCTTTGAAAAGTAATATTCTGATTGAATCTATTTTTGATGTACAAAAGAGTAATTTTCTGCAAAGTCAACTACTGATAGAATTGTTCCAAGTGGGAAAGTATCTCTTAAGGTTTGAAATTGTTGTGCTTGCCACTTAGCAAAAAAGGAATGTTGTATGTATGGTTGTATCAATTTTAAAAAATCTTCCATAAATTTTCCAATAGGAATCTCCTCTTCTACATAGTTTAACCTTGTGTATTCTTTCCCAAAATTTGTTTGAAACTTTACATACTTGTAACTCTTTCAATTTATTGTCTTTGTTAGGTCAGTATCTTTGTTTCTTGAATGAAATTTAGCCAAATTTCCATATGTTTCACAAAGTCCTTTTATGCAGTTTATTTCAGTTCCATTTTCATGATCACATAACATATCCTTTATGAACAAACTTACCTGTTTAGGAGGTGCATTTTGAAAACCATAACTTTCTTCTCTCATCTTTCAAAACACCTAATAGTAGAGATCAAATTCAATATGATAACGACAACAACAAATTTTTAAAAACTTGTTTATCTTCACATAATATGGCTTAAACCTTTCAAACATTGTTTGCCCAATCTTTATATGAGGATACTTATTACAAAAGTTTGTATACATCTCAAGTTGTGTTATGTCTAACCAATGTTTAATATTATTTTCATAAATATTGGGCCCAATCTTGTGTCTCATAACATCTCTAGTATTTGATGATGGACGAGTCTTTTTATTCCAAAAACTTGAGATCAGTTTCCTAACAACATCTTCAATCCTATTAGAATGGGGAGCTCTACACATTATTGCCCAATTTCCTTCTGAACTATCATCCAAAACCTTTCTCTTTTTCTCATATTTTATTAGTGTGATTCTAATATAACCAATTTCAATCGAAAGTGCGGAAATTTTTCTTTTTCTTACTATATCTTGATTTAAAATAGATGTCAACATCACCCTTCTTGTAGTGGCCTTATCCACTAATCGAGATCCTTTCCAAATGGAATCTAAGCCCTTTTTAACATTTTCAACAATATATTTTTGTAATGCCATTTGTTTCTTCTTATTTGATGTTGAATGTACACCCAACAATTGTAATGACTCTTTTAGCTCATTACGAAGAAGTAAACATAATAACAATTGGGTTTTTTCAAGTGTTTCAAGATGATTGAAATGATCATTGATTATTCCATCTAAATATTTATTCATTGACCTCTTACTCATATTTATAGGTTGGTCGTCATAACATTTCAGTTTCTCCATATCCATTTCAAGTAAATGAGCTAAATTTCTATAAGAATTTTTTTTCCTCACCTTTTCAGCTAGTTGTATATGCTCATCCATACCAATAGAAGGAAGTGATCCTAAACCCTCCCCAACATGCATTGTTTGAACTTGGGCCTCCTCCCTATCTTCAAGTTCCATGTTTTCTTTAGTAGATTTGTTTGATCCAATATCTAGATTTGGCTCGACTTTAGCTTGAGAACTTCCTACTTGTTCAGCCCTTTCTACATGTCACAAAATATTTTGCAAAGAAAGTGAGAGATGATGCTATATAAGTGGAGTTTATGTATGCAAGAAAAAAAAGTGAGAGACGTGATGCTATAAGTGGAGTAGAACTTTGAAATTACATCAATCTTGATTCTTGAACTTAAGAATTCCATGGAACAAATACAATTGGAAATGCATTGAATTTAAGGAAATGGAAAAATGAATTTTCAAAGTCACTAGGTTTTGGAAATTGGATACATGAATTTACATGCAAGAAATGAAAGTGAGAGACTATGAGCTATTTAAGTGGATTTGAACAAATAAAATAAAATATTCTTTAACTTAATAATTTCATGTAACGAATGCAATTGGAAATAAATGATAAGGAATTTAGGCGAAATGAGGTTCCAAGTTATGGTAATGTCTATGCAAGATGACTATTTTTTAGTATTAAAGTTTCCAAGTTATCTAACATGGTTTTCATAATTGGAAATAGATTTATAAGGAAAACATTGAGGTGTTAATAAAAGTCCTAAACACACACAAGAGAGAGAGAGAGAGAGAGAAGAAATAAGCATGTGCCTTGTTTCTTTCTATGATAATTTTCCAACTTTTGTTTGTGCCTCTTTTGTTCTTCTTCTTTTGAAAATTTTCATTGAGCCTTATTTTTCTTTTTCTTTTTCTTTGTTGTCCCATTTTCTTCTTCAAGTTAAAGATGACTCAAAAAAAATCCTCTACCAAAGGTAAATTCTCCTCCAAAATTTTCCTTGATTGATAAAAATGCAAAGTTGTCTTCTCCAATATTTGCCTTGATTGATAAAAATGCAAAGTTCTCTTCTACAAAATCTGCCCTCCTTGATAAAAATGCTAAAATCTCTTCTCCAAAATATGCCTCCTTGATAAATGTGCGAAAATATCTTCTCCAAAATTTTCTCTCCAAGTGATATAAATGTGAATTAATCTTGCAATTTGATATGGAATAATGAAAAATAAGCTTGTATTTATATGCATATGGGAAAAAAATTAAAATTAAAATGCATTCATTGGCCAAGGGTTCGAGCTCAAATTCACCTTCAACTATATTCAAATTTTATAACATTACATGTGTACATGTACATGTGTAGAACTACATATGTCTACATACATTTAATGTATTTAATGCACATTTAACATGTGTTTAACATATATAAATCATAAATATGTGAGCTCATGAGTTCTCTAAATATAGATTTAAATTTTTTATAAACACGTTATTGAGTGTAAACATGTACATGTATACATGTATCTATTAATTTATCTATGTGTCAATCAAGGGTTCAAGCTCAAATTCACCTTCAATTATATTCAAATTTTATAACATTACATGTGTACATGTACATGTGTAGAACTACATATGTGTACATAAATTTAATGTATTTAATGCACATTTAACATGTGTTTAACATATATAAATCATAACTTGGATTCTACATTTCAACACTACATTTTTCCCAGAAGATGGCAATGGGCAGGAGCTGCAATTTGAAATCTGCAGAGGGTGAAGGAGGGGATGGTGAGGATGATGAATCGGATGAAGATGGTTGGCATTTTAAACCACCTTATTTTCTTGTGCTTGGATTTGTTAAGGCTATAGCAGTGCTGGGAGGGTGTGGGACTTTTGGATTTTCTATTGCGGAAGGGATTGGGTTTCCTACTGGAGCTCTAAAGATCTTTCTCTTCTCTGTAACTCTTTACCTTGGGTCTCTCTCTTTTCCTTAGGGTATTTTATCTTTTCTTTCGAGCTTTCTTTCTAGGTTGGCCCATTTGGATCATGGTTTTAAGGGGTCATTTTCTTCTTTTCCCATGTTTTTTTCTCTTGGCGGCTCGGTCTTGGGTTCATTGAAGTTGTTGGTTCTTGTGAATGCTCGAGAGGTGCCTTTCCATTCTCAGGGTGTTGTTCTTCTCTTGGACCTATTTAGGCCTATCTTGGTGAAGTGGGTCCTCTGGTGTTCAGTTTTCTTTAGTATTTTGAAGGTTGGGGTGTAGGGTGTCTAGAGGAGTGGCTTGAGTTGGTGCCTTCTCTAGTCTCTCTATTTGGTCTTCCCCATGAAGATTCTATGTGTGGTGTTTTCCATCCAGTCTGAGAGTGTTGTTCCTCACACCTCGAGCTCTTAGTTTTTCTTCCTTTTTTGCATGGCCCTTTCCCCTACTACGGCTAGTTACACTGTTGTGCCTTGTCTGGTGGTTGAGGGGCCAAGCCCTTGTTTTGTTCTTCCCCTCTCTCTTGCTCTCTAGATCTTGGTTGGAGACCATGGTTGTGTGGGGGGTCATGACTTTTCAAGGTTTGGCTTCTCTTTGTTGGCACAGGGGTCTCTGTTTCAACCTCCTACTGTCTTGGTGGTTGTTGGGTTCGTTTTGTTGGCCTTTGGAGTGGTTATCCTTGTGATCTCCAGTTTTTCTTCCACTCCTTTGGAGTTTGGTTTTTTTTTGTAGTTTAGAATGATCCTCTTAGGGTGGTGGAGCCCCTATTTTCCTTTGAATTGGGTTGGGTCTTTCTTTAGCCCCCTCTTGATCAACTAGTGTTTGGGTTTTATGTGTTCTTGTGGTTTTCCTATTGCAATGCTTCTTTGGTTACTACTATTTGGAGTGTTGACTTTGTTTGGGGAATGTTTTCCAAAGACTTGTGGCTAATTGATTTGTCTTCTACTCTTGTTATGTTGGTGGATGTTGCTTTAGCTCAATATTTTTTGTTGGTTGAGTTGCTTCTTATTGCTCTCTTTTGGTACCCATTACTCATGTTGCTTGGAATGAGGTGGGTTGTCATAATACCAGAGTGTTGGTATTCCTTCTAGGTGCTACAGTTTGGCTCTCCTATGGAGGTGGAGATAGCTCCTACTGAGGTGGATCCCTCTCCTATTGAGGTGGAAATGGTCATTGTAGTTGCAAAGGGTTGTCCCCTTTCTTTATGTTGGTTCCTTTTGAGGTGGAGCTTGTCTAGACAGGAGATTGTTGGCTCTCGTAGTTTTGTTTCTCATCCTCCCCTATAGAGGGGATCTCTCTCTTATTGAGGTGGAGATTGAGTTGGTGCATTGGGTGGTGTGGTGCTTCAAGTTGGTTGTTGTCCCTTTGAGTTTTTTTGTGCTCACAGATTCCCTTCTTGAGAAGGACAAGAGTTTTTACAAGTGCTATTGTTTTAAAGGTGTTTTTGGTTGGATGGTGCTACTTTTCAAAGGCCTCAAAATTCGTGATGTCTTGGCCACCCTTGGGGTGGATGTTGTTATGGACTGATGCTTTTATAGCCTGGGGTGGCTTGCATGCCTATTATGTTTGTTGTGCTCTTAGCCCTAGGTTCTCTCAAGATGTCTTGATGGGCTTAGTTGTCTTATGGTGGTTTGGGTCTCAAGATTTGCTAAACCCTACTAGTAAGGGTTTGAAGTATGCTTTATTTTACCCACCCGTGGGGTGGTTGCTATTTCAGGATGCTATTTTGGTAGAAGGGAGGGTGGTCGATTGGCCTATTATGCTGGATAAGAAGCTTGTTTCTAAGATTATATGTGGTTCAAGCCCTTGTATGCCTATTTTGCTAGTCGTGAGGCCTTTTTTTTTTGTTTGGTCCCTTTTGTTTCTCTTGTAAGACTTGAGGACCGTAGTGTTTTTTCACCCTTGGGGTGACTGCTATTTTTGTTTGTTGTTTTGGCCTAGTGGCCTGTCCTACTTTTGTTATTTTGCTTCGTTGTAATTTCTTGTTATTGTCTTACCTTATTTTTGTTCCATGTATTGTTGTGCTAACCACTAAATCTTTCGAGTTGTAAAATGGTCAGGGCCCTTTCAAAATCCATGCTTACCTAATCAAAAACATATATAAATCATAAATACGTGAGCACGAGTTCTCTAAATATAGATTTAAAATTTGTATAAACATGTTATTGAGTGTAAACATGTACATGTGCACATGTATATATTAATGTATAAACATTTAAATATAAGAAAACACATGTACATGTAGATAGATTCAATGTATAAACATAACATGTTATAAGCAAAGAGGTGCATGCACATAGATTGAATAAAAATAAACATATAAACGTAGATTGTATAAACACTCTTGAGTGTACTAAACATGTACATGTACACAAGTAGCTTAATGTATAAACATTTAAACATAAGCAAACACATGTACATGTAGATAGATGAACATAAACATAAACATTATAAGCAAATCTAGGTAAATGCACATACAGATTAAATGAAAATAAACATATAAACATAAGAAAATGTGTATGTATATCATATAAGCAAATGTACTAGAGATCATCAAATGTACCTGTAACAATGTATCAACAATCTAACAAATGTACTATCTATATCATCAAATGTAAGTAATAATTTATCAACAACCTAACAAACATGTAGCCCAAGTCATATATAATATTAAACAACTCATAAATCTAGTGTAGCCTAATATGAATGTCGACTCCTAGTCGAATGATCATATAAATGAGAACCCTACTCTAATGGATGTGTTGATCCCTGGAGATAAAATTGTGTACACAATGAGTTAAGTACATATAATATATTATAAATTTTATGAAAGTTATTTAATAATGTACATGTATTTTTAAATATCTATCTAGATCTATGCATACATATGCATGTACATATACATGTGCATATATAAAAATTTAAAACTCACATGTCCACTGGAAACAGAATCATCCACAGTCACGTCGACGTACACGATCTAAACCAAGGATAGGAGTAACATGAGGTATGTCCATCTACAATATATATACATATATATTTCATGAATATCTAGTTAAAACTAAAATTTAAAAAGAATTTAAAAAAAGAATTGAAACATGCACATGCACATCATTTGGTATTGGATGATCTAAGTCCTCTACAATAGTCATCTCCACCAAATCAACCAAACGCTCAGTCAACGTGTCAATATCTACATCCATCTAAGCCATCGCATGTCATGCCAGAAATGATGAGTGAAGGGATCTATGCAGCTGACATGGCATCAACAATGATGAACCAAGACCGGTCAATAAATCCATAAAACCCATAGTTTGCGCAACAGCCAAATGATCTATAGGTGGATCTTGATGTGCACTAGTGTTGGGCTGAGAGTGATGGGATCCTGGATGTGAATGAACTCCTAAAGAAAAATGACCTCTGACCTAGTCTATAGTGATCCCATAGTCTAATGCGATGAAGGAATATGCCTCCAAGAGGTCCTGAGCCAAACAATGCATAGTCTTGTGTGCCATATCTCCTATAAGTTCGTCGATTTGTGTGGTTGTAGGGATTCCTACCACTATAAAAGGATCCATGTTGTTGTCTTGTGTTGCAAATGGTGTGTATCATGAACATCTAGACATCAAATACTGACCCACACAATCAGTAGATATCCTAGTGGTCGTAATTGTAATGTCACCTACACTATCAATTGCTTCCTTTTGGGAAGTAGGAGACCTACCGCCAACCAATTCCCTAATGTTCACTAAGGCTATTTTATCTGCTCAATGATAGGTGGTCCTATCAACAATCCTTCCATGCCCCTAACCAGCATAAGGTGGAACGTAAAAGTAGTTGACTTTGAGGCCCAAATGGACCTCAGCATACAACTGCTTAACAAAATATAATGGAAGTTGGTCATTGTTTGGATATTGACCATGTGCTACAAGAAATCACAAGTAGATCAATTGTTCCATACCATCATCCACACATTTGGTGACTTGGTATCCCCTCACCTTATGTTTATTTTGATAGAATGGAAAATATTGGTTTTTAATCATATATTTGGTCACAACATTATGTATTTTTTTATAGGGAACCTCACCATCTACGTCCTCCCGCATGTGGGAAAGAATAGCAACTACTCTATCAGGGGAAAATGCACTAGTATCCCCAAGTTTATCTCTTATTCGTTCTAGGCTTTGTAATATGTTCGTGCAAGTTTCTGCATATATGCCTACATTTCTACCATCAATTAATGACTCTCTCAATCACGCAATCTCACTATTAGTATTTGCAAAGAGTGTTTACAGAGGTGGAATAGGTGCATTTTCCATGTGATATGTATGTACCTAAAGGATCAATGAGACCTAATTTTATAAATAAATACAAGTGTGCACATGATATAGAATACATAAATTAAACTTGAACACTAGATATATCTAGATAATAGTTCTCAAGTGCATACATGTACATTTAATAAATTTAATGTAACTTCTATCTAAATTAATAAACACTCATGAAACAACTAAATTAAAAATTTACATAATTCAAATTCATGCACGAACTCATTTCACCAAAATGTAGAAACTTCTAACTATACATGTTTAAATATATATAAAATGATCTTAAATATATAAAACATAAAAAACATGACTAATGAAGGTGTTGAAAATGGAAGGAAACCAACATATAAAGTATAGATGAAGTAGCAAGGAGGATCACACCAAAGATGACATAAATAGAAGGCTAAAGTAGAATATTAATACACAATACACCATTGATTTACCCATCTTATAATCAAACCATGCCATAAATTTTTTAAAAAATTAAGTAGAGTCTCCAATGATAAATCTTTGAAGTGCTAGTATTCAAATAGGAATTAAGAATCTCTTGAGAATGAATCCTATGGAGATAAGCTCTTATTTATCAAGTATCAAACTCTTGGAAGAAGCACCCAAAAATATATTAAAAAGATCTTGTATTTTATTAGTTAAAGAGGATGAGGAAATATAAGTTTTATGTTGATGAATGGCTTTCTCTAATGCATCCATTCTATAAATGTACACCAAAATGTAGGATGACCAAGTGTGTAACAAAAGCTTCAAAAAGAGTCACTTGATTTCTTCTTCATCTTGGAACAAAACTTGAACTAGACTAAGTTTAAGGTTAAGGGTTACTTGTTTTATGATTGAAATGATTGTTGTTAATTATAGGTGCCTTATTCTCTATTGATTAACTTATGGATGGTGTAGATTTTATTTTGAAACAAGATTGTCTGGTGGTATGCACAGGTACTATTTTTGGGTTTACTAGGTAAGAGGAATCACCAAGTTATAATACAATAAACACTTTCAATATGGACCTACAATTGTGTATATTCCCAAGTAACATGATAAGTTAAAAGAAAAGAGAGATGAATATAGGTCACAAATAAAAAGGGTATAGAAAAAATCCTTTTCTAATTGTATGAAAAGTTAAGGAATATAAACTAACTTTGAAAGAAACTATTGATCTTTATGTTTCCTATGCTTTATTTCATCTTATCATTTCATCCTTGATAAGGTCATGTATTTCTAACCTATAAATGAATTTTGCAACATAGAGAGAATTCCTTGTCTAAGAAAATGTAACTGGCATAGAGGAATTGACTTGACTAAAGCACAAACAACACACTTAACCAACTATATATAAATCTTAAAATGCAACCTAAAGGGTTACCAATGACAAGATCCATGAAATAAAATTTCCAAATTTGATGAGGTTACTAATAGAAACATCAAATTTTACCACTAGAGACAAGGATGAGAAGCTTTAAATCCATATACATCAACATAAATCAACCTAAAATAATAAATTAATTAGTTCTATAACATGATGATTGAACATTTATATGAACATGAATTAGCAAATGTATCACCTGTTTGTAATGTTTCAAGGAAACGATATACTTGGATGAGTTATGAGGGTTTAAGAGAATATTCTAGCTAACCTACCTACGTATATTTTAGACTAATATTGCCTTGATTTTAAACAAGACAAGGCCTTCAATCAAGGATCACTAGGCTTAGAATACTTTTTAATTAGACCCATGATTATAGATCAATTTAAAATAAATACACTAGAACATGATAAGTGATTATATACCAATGGACCAAGATTATAATATTTCATATTAAATTATGTTCAAGTACATATTCTTATAAGGAACCCAATACAAGTCATGTATTCATACAAATATATAGGTTTTTGGTGATATAGATTGGCCAAGCTAAGTTTTGAAGGGGATTATTTTATTTCAAGGGATGAGAGTATTGTTGAGCACAGTGATGATGTACATGTATAAACCAATAACACATAGGATTTGATGCCAAGTGTCAAATGTAGTGACAATAGGAAAGCCTAAATTGTTAGCATAAATAGCTTAATGAAAATACAAAATAGTATGGATAGAGAATATAACGACAATATTTCTAAGGAATTATATTAAAACTAAGACATCTCAAATAAGGCATGAATACTAGGAAATGAGATGGTGATTGGTGGATAAAAAGGGGTAGCCAAACTACCAAGCCAATAAATATTGAGTAAGGGGAAAATTTTCCTACTAAACTGTAACAACAAAAGGAGGCCCAATCAAACTTTAAGTTAAATATTTTTCATGGCCTAGAAAGATCACAATAATTTCATATTTTCCCTAACATATGAAGATCTTATATAAGTATTTTAAATTTAAAGATGTCAACTTGACAAGCTAATAGGATTCAAGGAGGAGGAACTCAAAACTCTAGTATAAGTATTAGGTGGTCTAAATTGGTAGAGGCTAATGAATTTATATAAACATGTACCATTCAAGTGAAGAATATCAAACACGTTGATAAGTAAATTAAATCTGAGAATATGAGACCCAAAGAAGGCCTATAGAAGGTATAGTTATAAACCATATCTTGATGATTAAATGTGAACATAATATTCATATTCATGTAAATTGGATTCAATTATAAAAGTGTATTCCTTGTATTTGTGTGTATATTTTGTGACAAATTCCTCTAATAATAGGATCTTTGAATGTTTTCTATTGTATGTTAATTTACTAGGTACTACATTGAGGTCCTACAAGGAGCAAGTAGGGTAGTTGAATAAAGGGTAAAAAATCAAGATAAATTGATTGAAGGGTAAAATCTTAGGATAACAAAGTGAACCTAAGAAAAACTCAAGAAAATTTGGGCTAAGTTGGGGTAATATAATTGTAGTAGTGGAGGAGTGAAATTACAAGAATAAATGAGGATTGAATTAAGAGTTGGGAACTATTTAATTTGGTCAAGTAATAGTTGAAGGCTTATTCTATATAATCAATCCTTGACACAAATTTAAGATCATCTTCTAATTATCAAATGATACCTGAACTATTAGGTTATTAGGGATTCCTATCAAATATAATCCATCCAATTTGGTATCAATATCAAAAGAGAAAATATGGAGCTAGCCTCTTTATTAAGTGATGTGAGAAATTTCATATTCTTATCCTTTTTTTAGATTTAATATCATAATTATATCCCTAGAATTTTTAGTCTATATACACATGAATTATTTTATTTGAAAAATATTGTATAAATGAAGAAATTAAAAAATAATCAATACTAGAGTGTTTCATTAATCTTAATATAATAAATGGATAAGGACCTAAATGACATCTAGACTATCAAAAAATAAAGATACTCTACCACATCCACACAAGACTCTAGATTTTAACTCAATTTATTACATCTTTAAGGATTGGCCAAAATACAAAGGAGATGTGGTGACTAATGCTAAAAAAACAAGAGATTCCTATTTGCATAAATCTACTAAGAAATTCAATGTGTTTAATTATTCATTAAACTTGGCATATATTTTTTTGACACTATACTATAAAATAAGTTTGTATTAGGAATGCAAAGTAACAACATATAATAGTTTTGAATGGAGTTGCTTTCTAAGAAATGTTGAATCTTCCTAAGCCTACATTGAGATATGATGTTATTTTGGAAAAGTAGTGGTCTTAGGAGCATGAAATATTTGATTTATTAGAGAAGTGAGTTGGAGATGGTGTGTATCTACCAAGATTGAGAAAGTTGAATATTATTCAATTTCTAATTTTTCACTTGAAAATTCTAAGAAGAAATGATCTAAATGTTTAATCTATTTAGAAATACAAGTTCTAGTCATTTGTATTCAATGTGGGTTCCCTTGTTAAATATTATCTAGGAAAATCTAATGATTCACAACTATTGAGAATTAATAGTTGTATCCCAAAACATACAATTCATGTAGGGAATAAGAGGGCTAGTTTTTGAAATCTCCATACTAAATAGATAAATATTTTTATCAATAGAGTTTTCTTCACTGTTGATGAACTAAATACCTATTTTTAAGGTTCCTATCCATATGGGTTTTCAAGGAATTACATGCAAACACATATAATGAAGGAATAGCTATTATGACTACAATTATTTTTATGTAATTTTGAATCAAAAAGTCCATACTAAGATCACATTCCAAGAATGCACCCATTTTTAATAGAGGAGTTAAAGGAAAAAAAATGGCAACACAGTTCATTTACTCTTGACATCCTATCATTTCATTAGAAGGTACTTCTATTGGTCCATACAAACTACCCAAGTACAAGTGGAAAATTGTAAAATATGATACTTGTTACCAATTGAATAATTTAGTGGCTACAATATTTTTCATGAAGGGAATAATAAGTATACCTAGTTCTTCTTTTTGTCTCATGGGTGAAAAATATAAATTTTATAGTATTCTAAAATTGGTGAGTTGATTAAAAGTAATTTGAGATTAATAGATGGCCCCATATGTACTATGATTCTAAAGGAAGAATTAGAAAATTTGTAGCTTCCAAGAGGGTAAAGAATTTGAGATATAGATATGAAGCAATATTTTATGGTGATAAATATCATTATTATGGGATACAAAATGAGTATAACATGAGAAAATTGAGAGAAAATAGTAAATTTAAAGAGGAAGTTGAACTAGGCCTAACTTCTCGTATTGATAGGATGAAACTTCTAGACAATATTGACTCCAATTTACTCTTGGATACAATTAGGGATAAAATTTATGGAATGGATGGCCTATAATGGAATACTAGTGTTATAGTTTGAAAAAATATCCCAATTAGGAAGCATATATGGAGAGATCCTAAAGATTTTTTAGAACATATTTGAGGGCTCAAAAATAGGTGAAGCTTCAAGATGTCTACCAAAGACCACTATGTAGGAACTATCAACAACAATCCCTATGACTTCATCATTATTGTTCATTCATCAATTGTTCCTAAAATCAAGTGTTGTTATTGTTTATCTTGTTGTGTTATTTCCAATTCGCATGTCTTTGATAAGCTTGTATTTTCAAGTTAGCTTACCTAAGGAAATAAATATTTTAATTCATAAAAGTATTCGAAGGTTTTTTCAATTAACTTTATATATTCATGAACAAAATTTTTGACAAAATATTCTTAACTTTGTGAGTTAAATTTATTCATTGATTAGGTTATGAAATCAATTATATTTTCATGATTAGTCCTTAAATATAGGTTCATGATATTTTTGTTTAAAAATCTAGTATTAACAAAGAAATAAAAAAATAATTGATACTATAATAGTTTATTGATCTATATGTGAGGAATGATTGATTCATTTGAATGAACAAAATTATTATTATCTATCAAAATAGATGTAAGATGGTATAGATTTCCTTCCATTTGTTCTCGTGCTATTAGAAAATGTTATCAAGAACATTAGTTTTTTTTTAATAGGTTCAATTAATTGAACAATAATAAGAATGTATGTATTGAAGCACATAAACTTAAAAATTATATATATTTTGATAGAGACCCATACAATAGCATTTTATGTTAGTTAGAAATTCTTGTACCTTAGGTGCTTACATGCACATCCTTATTACTCTTCTCTAGGGTGTTACTAAAAAAATTAGTTCATTTTTTGCATGGTCATTATAAAGCAATGTTTATAGATTGATACATAAGGTTGTTATGGAGCATTATATGAAATATAAGGATATCACCAATGAACAATATGATCTTTTGTATTTCAACGACAACACATAATAAAATATAATGATTATTTTTTTAGGATCAATTCATATGAAACTATGATCAATGGACTAAAAGTCTAGAAAATGAAGTTGATCTAAATTGTATCTTACCCACAAAAGTGTTTTATGGATTTGTTGAAAATGGTTTAGAAACTTTCAATCAAATGAAATTGGAGGGTGTAAAGACACATGCAACATCATCCCAGAACAGGAGCTCCCATTTTGGCACAGGCAGGGAGGATGTTGCATGTGGCTTTACACCCGCCAATTGCATTTTCTTGAAAGTTTCTAAACCCTTTTCAACAAATCCATTTTTTGCATCATATTTTTAAGTGCTATAAGGAATCATATTTCGCTAGCCTATAGAATAACTATAACAACTTCCAGGCAACATCATTTAAATGAAACCTAAGTAATCAATTATGATTATTTTGGGCATCAAGTGGTCGCTTAGACTAACTTAACTAAGAACTTTGGAATAGGGTATGGATGTCCATCATAGTATAAAGGAATCTATGGAACAGGGTATGTACATTTCAATCATGGCAATCGCCCTACTAAGCATTGACAAGGCAAGTGAACTGTTTGACTGATAGCCTCAAGAAATGTGTTCTCATCGAATGCCATGATTGAAAGATATGCACAAAATGGTTTGTTGAAAATAGTTTATAAAATTTTAAGAAAATGCAATTAGGTGTGTCAATACCCTATTCCAAAGCTCATATTTTGGCATAGGAAAGGAGGATGTTGCTTGTGGTGGAGCTCCCATTTTGGCATAGGAAAGTGAATTATTTGACATGTATGTGAAATGTGGAAGCATTGACAATGCAAGTGAATTATTTGATATGCAAGTGAATTGTTTGACAAGTCAAGTGAACTATTTGATATGCCCAAAGACATGTATATGAAATGTGGAAGCATTAACAAAAAGAAAACAAAGTAGAGGAAACCAACCTAGAAGAAGTGGTTCCCTGGTCGTGGAGGGTGATGCTCATGGAGGGTGGCTAACTTCTTCAGTCACCTCAAGAATATGCTTGCTTTCATTCGCCTGGGGTTCGAGGGTTCACCCGCTACTGTAACAATGAAGAATGAAATAGTAATTTTTTACAGTAAAAACTTTTATTAAAAAAAACCCTAAAACATGGGTTTGAGTGAACCCCCATTCACTCAAACCTTATTATTTTATTACAAATTAATCTTCCCAAATGGATGGGGGTTCATTCAAACTAGGGGATTCAAGTGAACCATAAAAGGTGTTCGCTCAAACCACCTAGTTCGAGCAAACCCCCTCAAAATGATTTCCCACTAAAAATCCATTTTTCCTTCCTCATAAGAATTGTGAACCAATATTATGGGTTTACCCATGTTATATGTTACACTCTTAAACATCTATGAGGTACAAAAAGGACCTTATTTTCATGTTTGTGGGTTATATTTAATCATGTTACCTACCAATAGCTTTAAAGGTTCACAAACAAATTTCATGCAATTGGAGTTAGTTATAGCCATTGTTGAATTTTCAATTCTCCCTAGAGGCATTACAAGTACACTTGTAAAGACTAGAATACAATGACATGAGGATAAATATATCATATTTCTAGGGTGTTACATGAGGAGATAGAGCTCATATTTCTAGAGTTTTATTACAAATTGAGAGCTTCTCTAGGTGTATCCATGTGTCTTAGTAGCTTTATGTGTTTCCTTTACAATATTTTCTTCTATTTTATAATTTCTATGATTTTTTTAATATGAACATGTTAGAATATTATAAGTCTAAATAGTGGTGAAAAATAGTGATTTAAAGTTTATTTATATGCTTAAAATTTCTCAAGGTACTTATTAGTGGTAAAATTTAGGAGATATATAATTCATTATGATTCTCGTGACATTCCTAAGAATGTTGATATATATCTTAAAGTATAAACTAAATGGTAATAGAATTATAAAAATACATATTAAATCCTTAAGGAAACATTAGGGTTATTCATTTTTTCCCATGAAGATGTAGCTTTTATAACATTTATATTCACCAAACAAGATGATGCTCATATGTGGTATCTCGACCTTAAACATAATATAGTACAATCTTGGGTGGAATTGGAAAAATCCTTAATGACACAATTTGAAGAAATCATTGACCCAAATAAATATTTGAATAAATTTTAAGTATATTCAACATGAACCCAATGATTCTATTGAAGTTTCAACATTAGATTCTACATCATGCTTAATAGGTTTTTTTACCCTTTTGTTTCAAGAATGAGTTAACCATTTTGGATTCATATATTCATACCCTTACACTTTTACTTTGATGTTCACAACACAATCACCAATAGTAGTTACTCTTGTAGATTCTTGTAAATAGTACATTGGTGTGGATTAATAGCTTGTTCCTTGGGGATTTGGTGTGGGATAATTGTGCAAATTCAATAAAACAAACCATGGTATCATCCCTTGTTCTACTCTACCTTTATTTGATCCTATATTATTGGTAACACCCAATTTATGTAAGATTGATTCGTATGTTTTTCAATCAAATTAATTACATTCCTAAACCTAATCAAATACCTTATTCATGTAATCCACATACAATTTCTCATATACCTAGTTTAATTTCCCCTAAGGTTTTAGTAATTAATTTTTTCCCAATGTCATTCCTAAAACCATCCCAAATCTTATATATAATCAATTGAACCTAATTATGACATTGGAGAGGTAATTATAATTTCTTGATCTTGAATTGAGATTATTCAACTCCATTATTCAATAGAGATTTATACATATTTTTAGATGATGATGAAGAGAAGGTAAGCCCTAGTTCCTTATCACATGATGAAACATATAAAACTAATGAAGAAATTTTTTGCATTAATATTTTTCATGATGGGAATACCATGTATGTACCTAAAATTGAAGACAATCACCTACAAGCAATTTCACTCTTGCATTGTTTATATAAAGGTGTGATGACTCTTTAATTTTTAGTAGTGTAGATGATATTCATGAGGATAATACTAGTAGTAAATGTTTATCAAATATTGATTGGTGGGATGCTTCATTAGTTGATGATCATTCTAACATGAAAATATGTATAACTAATGAAGAGATGCAAATTACATATATATTATAAATATACGAAAATGCATCAATAATTGATGATGATTTTTATTTGATATACATACATATATATATATATCATTTACTCATACCTTATATTTATTATTTTATTATACTAGTTTGGCTATACAACCATGTGTATAGATTAACCTTAAATGTGATGAATTTCCCCTTAAATTAAAATGAACACTTCAAAAAATTTAAGGATCAATTTGTTATTATTATTACCCTTATAGGTAGATTATTACTTCTAAATGTATTGAAAACATAAAATAGGAGTAATATCAAAAATGGGTTTTCCAAAGTATTATCTACATAATGTGGGTATTAGATTAGGAACATTTTTTATTTGATTTATTTTGTTTTAATACTTTTTAGTTAGACTAGAATTTTAGAGGTAGGATGAACTTTGTTTGTTTATTGCATACCCTCCCACCTCATGCATATTTTATTTTTGGTTATTTGGCATCCTTTCATTTTATTTTACATGACATAGTCTTACTGGTTGGATTCAATTTTTCCTTGACTATCTATCTTAACCATGAGCCTTTTTTCTAAAAACTAGTGGGTATTGTGGTGATCCTCTTAGTATAGGAATTTTTGTGGGTGTGTAAGTTATGGATGTTTAGAACTAAATTTCAACTGTAGGTGATCCTAAACTTGGTAAATTTTGATTAAATTAGGTTTTAATCTTCTTGGTTTTTATATTTAGAATGATGTTGATTAGTCAAGCTATTCCATGATTACATATTAATACATTTCAATTTTTTAAGTAATGTTGTATGTAATTGTAAGTTTTTCTAGATTAAACTTTATTTGTTTTTTTTAATCATAATGTTTTGGATCACACTTTGTGATCCATCTTTAGGATGAGAAGAGTTGTATGAGAGAAAAAATGGTAGATAGCAAACCAAACTGAGTTAAAAAGATGGGGATGTTGTGATTTTCAAACCTTTCCAAAGAAACCAAAACCAATTGAAAAAGGAAAAGAGAGAAATAAACCATAAAGCTAAACAATATGAAGGTAAGAAAAAGAAAGACAACAAAACCAAATAATTAAACAAAAGATAAACACAATAAAAAACAATTCCAATCTCTTACACAATTAAAAATGGAATAAATGAGATTCTAAAAAGGAAAAACATTAAGCCAAAAGAAGAAATATAAACGAAAACCTTAAACAGAATGAAAACAATTATAAGAATAAAAACCACGAAAATTCAAGGGCAATAAAATTCAAAGTTTGAGAAGCAAAGACAAAGGACACATAATATAAATATAAATATAAATATAAATAAAGGAAACAAAAATTATAGAATTAAACCAAAAATCAAAAACACTAAAACAAAAAAGTCAGATGAAGTTTAAACCAAAAGTCAATTGACATGACCTTTCTACAAATTCTCTCGATTATTTATGAGAAGGATGAAGTTTGTTTTATAGATTTTCAATTTTCAGATGAACGATCAAGATGCAACAATGAAAGATCAAGATCAACGATTAAGAACCGTTGAGAGGAAATAGATCGATCAATTATCTCATCTAATTGATCCAATCAAGGGAATTAATTGGATAATCAATGGGATTAGATTTAATGATTAGCAGGATTGAAGAAATCAAATTGAGTGTTTAGTGGGATTAGCATAATCGGTGGGATTGGGAAATAGATTGAGAAATCAATGGTCATGATTTATTCAATCAAGATATGTGAGGATGTATTAATTAATTTAATAATTAATTAATGTTTGAGAGGAACATGCAAGTTGTATTTGAATTTAATAAATAAAAGTATATTTATTAATTGACCACGTTGAGTGATTTTAGGGAAATTGAATAATTGATTTAATTATTCAAATTTGGAGAAAGGAAAGTAGCTTAATTAAATAATTAATGATAATAATTTAATTAATTTAGATGAATAAGTAATGTTAGTGACATAATTAAATAATTTATGTTTATTTAATTAATCAGGGGGAATAAGGTTAAATTAGGTTATGACATAGTGAATTAATTAACTAATTTGAGATTATTTAATTAATAGAGGAAAATAGGATTAATGATGTTAATGAAGCGAAATGCAATAGTGATAATGAAAGTGATGTCGATAATGGAAAAATGCAGTTTAAGATGTGTGATATGTGTTAAGCCATTTTTACATGTCTACAGTGGTAGAGAAATATCTAGAGTAAGGGTCAAAGGGATCTTCATCAAAGCTATAATCATTTGGCTAATTTCCCTACAATTTGTCATTATATATGTTCATACACACTAATAATCATATGTATACAAGGTCAAACCCTTTTGTAGTTATAATTTTTTTTTATTATCAGCAATTAAAATTTTGAAAGGAGTAAATGAATACACACATACACACAACTTGATCAAATGATAGTTAGGATGTCTTAGATAATGTACATTTCAAATTTGGATACTATTTGTCATGAAACTGATTTAACTTTTTCATTGGAGACTTTGAATTCTAAATACTCAAATATATTTTTCCCAAAAATCATCTCTCATTACATCAACACACCTAATTTCCAAGAAATTGGTGTCACTAATTTTGTATATGTACACTATTTTTTTTGTTTTATTCTACTTTATGTTTGACTTTTCTCAATTAATTCTACATTTTATAGACCTCTATAATTTGAAATGTGAAAAGTTATAATTATAAATTTTTAAAATCCTCAATATTAAATATTTTATTTAATTGTAAATTACTTTAATAAAAATCTCTATAATTTAATTATTTATAATTTACTTTATTAAAATTTGATTTGTCAAAGTCAATATTCATACTTTCAATTTAATTATCTTTTATTTATTTGCAATTTATTTCACTTTGCTTTCTCAAATTTAAATCAATTAATATTCATTTTGATAAATAAATAAATAATTAAAATCAACTAAAAAGAAAGCATTTAAAAGTAAACATAAAGAAAAAGCAGAAAAATACAAAAGTGAAAGATAAAACAACATAAAAATAAACTACTAAAAGAAGGAAGGGACTTTTTCACATGGTCCCTTTGAATTTTTTTAACAAAAATTTGCAATGCATGACTTTTAATTTTGGTGGTATGTGGTGAAAAGAATAAGAACAAACATACAATATCTAGGTTTATTCATTTTATTGACTGAAGATTTATGTTACGAAATTCATTTATTATTACAAATATTATGTGGACAATACAAATTAAAATTGTTCATTCATGCTTATCTTGAATGAATATTCTAATGAAATTAATATTCTAAATCCACATTATGATTTGCATAAATCAAATGATAATATAATAAATATTTTATGACTTTTCTTGTACGGGAGATAGGTGATAATGAAATTGGAAAGCCACGAGAAAATGAAGTCACAAATTATGTGAAGCAAGAAGTCATTTTGCAAAAGGAAATGAAATTTTAGTTTTTCAAAGGGAATGTACTTCTAGAAAGGGTAAGACTTAATATCTGTATTTTTAATCTGTGTTCGAGGTCCTCTTCTTTTTATATCTACAATAAATCAATTTATAAGGAAATATATATATTTTTAGTTTAGAAGTTTCAAAAATTATATATATTTTTAGTTTAGAAGTTTTAAAAATAGAATAAGAATTTTAATGTATACTATTATAAAAGAGTGACATATGTTTTTTTATATTTCAGTTCAATTATTTCAAGTTTAAATAATTTGAAAATTATTATTTTTATCTTTATTTTGGAAGTTGAATTAGTTGGATAAGATGTTTGATTTCTTTTTTAGTGTCTTCAACTTTATGACTCTCCAATTTTAAAATGTTGGATTGTCTTTCTAGAGCATTCAATTATATGAATGTCTAATTTTCTTGAAACTTTAAATAGAACATTCAACCTTTTCACATTTTTAACTAAGAGAAACAGTTGCATTTGTCGTTCACTAAGAAAATCGAAAAATTTCATGCTTCTTCAAACATTTCTTGAATATTAACCCATAAATTTTTAAAAGACCCCATAGAAAGCAAATAGTAAAACACATTACTAATTATTTACTTGTTTGAGTTTGGGACTCAAATGGTCATGTGTATTTACGTGTTAAATCTAGGTGGCCCTATGCTAAAATTTCATCACAATTAGATAGAGTGTCCAAAATTAAGTCTTGGTCCTTTTAAAATTTTCCCCAAATTCCTTAAAGAAAAGGAGATAATCGCCTGCATGTTTTGTTGAATGCATAAGACAACTAAGAGGGGGGGTGAATCAATTGTACATTAAAACATCAAAACCCTCATTAACATTCAGATCTGCATTAATCCTTAAACCCTTATCATGCATTAAAAGAGTATAAACATTAGAAACTGTAATGCAAACACATACATACACATGAGAACACTAGATTTACATGGAAAACCCAAGAAGGAAAAAAAACGGTGAGGATTAGCTCACAATATAAAGTAATTGCAACATCAAATACAATAGGCTCACTATGGGAGGGCTCATTGCCCAAAAGAAAGAAGGGCTCACTGCCAGATTAAAAAGAAGAAGACAAAAGATTGTTACAATAAAAAATCCATCTTAGAGTAACAAAAAAGATCCACCACTGCTTCACTAGAACATTCACACTCTCTCTGTAGAATGTAGAAACATTCTACTCACTACTTCCAGTAGTCTTAGGCATTAAAGCTCACACTGCATTTCACACTTTCGTACTTTACATATCAACACTTCACACCACACACCTTAAACTTACTTCATCAATCCATCACACATATATACCATCCTCAACCTTGAAAACAATCTACAAGGTCAGCTATGCACCTCAAACATACAAATTCAAATTAGTTCAGCACCAAAACATTCCTACGATGGATAGGAATGAAGGTGGACCACATCACACCTTAACTCAAATCTAAATCCACATATACACACGTCGCCATGTTTCCATAAACACTGAAGCATATATGTAATTATTGTAAACACCCAGGTCGGTCGAACCTATGTTAACACCATTAAACATTTAAGTACACGCTTCCTCAAATTCAAAGAAAACTCTTGGATTGCACCTACC
Organism: Sequoia sempervirens; assembly: GCA_007258455.2. NCBI lineage: Eukaryota > Viridiplantae > Streptophyta > Pinopsida > Cupressales > Cupressaceae > Sequoia > Sequoia sempervirens. The sequence continues at coordinate 363,566,103 of VDFB02105785.1, forward strand.
CCATAAACACAATCTAGAATATTCCATCAAAACCTTGAAATCCAATAAATCCTTCGCAACATCATACACCTAAAGAACATACTCATTTTGTACACCCAGTTAACCTTCCACACACTGTAACTTATGAATCCAACCTTGTGGAGCACCAAAACTCAAACAACTCAAATTGAAGATAGATATGAACAATATAAGCACACTTCCACAAAACCAAAAACCACAACACAAAGAAATGTGAAGAAAAACCATTTCTCCTAGATAACACTACATCATAGTTCACACACTGGTGAACACAACTTCTTTTGTTGAACAATCCAGAATATGAAACTATGGATATAACACCTTTGAACACCTCTTATCAACATATCCTAACCACATGAAAACAATTTCAACCAAGGATAAATGTGGACCAAAACACCGAACACTACTCTGCCACACTAAACACTGTTTACCACATTGTCTCTTCTTTTATTCAAATTTTCTCAAAAGCACTTGGAAACCAAGCACCACAAACACCATCTCAACATTTGCAACACCTTTTTAGCATCTCATCCACACAAGAGGTTGAACATCCACAAACATATGCTCATCAAAGTAATACTAGAGGTTGACATTAGTGATGATACTAATGACAACCTAATGCAACCAATCAAAGCATTTCCAAAGGTTGGCATTAATGCAACAACAAAGATCTATTGACATCAATGACAACACAAACTTCCAACAATATCCCCCTTTGTCATTGATGGCAACATATGATATGACAAACCATCAACAACTAGTAACTCTAATCAACAACATATACTATACATTAGTGCACACTACTCCCCCTTACACAAGAATCAACTCTTTCTAGCACTTTCTCTTTTACAGGACTTTTCTCCCCCTTTCTTCATATTTTTTTCATTTAACTTTCTCTCCCCTTTGACATCAATGGAAAAGGGTAACACACGTCTTCTTTTCTTTGCTTCCCCTTTGACATCAATCACATATACCTTCTCTCCCATGGTTATAAGGGACAACAACTGCTTTGCAACATCATCTTTCACTTCCTTTTACAGCACCAACATACAACACAATGAAAACACTTACCCTGACAACACCAACAATACCACTACCTACTCCCCTTGAGAGGTAGCCACCAACATCAATACAGAACAAGGAATGAATCTTGAATTCCATTGGACTTATGCATAATCTTATGCATCTAATTGAAAGGAGGGGCAGTAACCCATAACGTCTCCTGGAGATACTCAAAAGTATCCTTAGGAAGAGCCTTTGTGAAGATGTCTACAACTTGATCTTTAGTAGGCACGTACTCCAACTTCACCTCATTCTCTATAACCTTTTCTCTTAGAAAGTGATATTAGATTGAGATATGCTTTGTCCTTGAATGCATTACCGAATTATTTGAAATATTGATAGCACTTGTATTGTCACATAAGATAGAAATTGGTTCATCATATGAAACTCTAATATCCTTCAAGGTTTGTTTCATTCACAACACTTGTGTGCATCATGATGCTTCAATAATGCATTCTACCTCTGCATTATAAAATGACACTAAATCCTTCTTCTTACTTAGCCAAGACACCAACCTGCTTCCAAGAAATAAAGTACCACCACTCAAGTACTTCTATCATCCACACAACCTACCTAATTTGCATCGTATAAGCACTTAGAGAGAAATTAGTATCCTTTGGATACCATAAACCATATTTTGGAGTGTCTTTCAATTATCTGAATATTATTTTTACTGCTACCACATGTGACTCTCTAGGATTTTCTTGAAATCTACCCACAAGACAAACTACATGCACGATATCTGGTCTAGTAGCAATTAGGTATAGCAATCCACCAATCAATTATTTGTACTTTCTCTTATTAGCTTTAGGAGATTCTTCATTCTTACTCATCTTGCAACCAATAACCATAGGAGTACATACTGGTTTAGAGTCTTCCATTCTAAACTTTTCCAGCATTTCCTTAACATACTTTGACTATGATATGAATATACCTTTTTCTATCTGATTGATTTGTAGTTCAAGGAAGAAAATCATCTCTCCAAACATTGACATTTCCAACTCATTGTGCATCTATTCTGCAAATATTTTTCACATTGCTTCATTTCCTCCAAAAATTATCTCATCAACATACACAACCACGATCAAGATTTGATCTTTTTCAATTTTACAATAAACATTGTTATTTGCGGTACCTTTATTGAATCCTTGTTTCAACAAGTACCTATCTAATCTTGCATACCAAGATTTGGGAGCTTGCTTGAGTCCATATAATTCCTTCTTCAATCTATGAACCATATTAGGATCTTCTAACAACTAAAAACCTCTTGGGTGTTAAATGTATACCTCTTCTTCCAACTCACCGTTCAATAATGCATACATCTCATCCATCTGATAAACTTTGAAATTCTTATGTGCTACAAAATCCAAACACATCCTAATGGCCTCCATCCTTGCAACCATTAAAAATGTCTGCATTCAAAGTCTATTCCTTCTACTTGTGGGTATCATGTACACACAAGCCTTACCTTGTTCCTAACAACTTCTCCATTCTCATTCAGCTTGTTTTGGAACACCCATTTAGTTCCAATAAAATTCTTGTTCACTAGTCTTGGGACAAGTTCCCAAGTCTAGTTCTTCTCAATCTACATCAGTTCCTCTTCCATAGCCTTGATCCAAAATTCATCTTTGCATGCCTCAATCACTATCTTAGGTTCAACTTTGGAAAGAAAACATAAATTTACTTATTCTTCTATCATAGCAACCTTTCATCTTGTCAGTACACCTTTTCTTTTGTCACCAATGATTTGACCTTCAAAATGATTCTTTTACACATACTTAGGGGTCTTAGGGATCCTTTCTAGAGCTTCTTCCTCTTCAACCTGCACTTCTTTTTCCTTACCATAATCTTTCTCTTATTTTCTACAAGAGGACTCATTTGATTCATATCCTACTATCGTCACTAAGCTTTTATGTAAGTCTTCATCTACTTTGACGCTTGCACTTTCAACAATCCTTTTAGCCTCTTGTTGTGGCACCGGTAAGCCTTTCCCTTTGTAGAGTATCCAAGGTAGATTCCTTCATCAGATCTTGCATCAAATTTTCCTAAGTTTTATTCATCTCTTCTGATATAGAACTTGCTTCCAAACACTTTGAAATACTTGAAAGTAGGAGTTCTTCCATACCACAACTCATAGGGATTCTTTGAACTATTTGTCCTTACTTGCACTCTATTAAGTATATACACTGCAATATGAATTACTTCTCTCCAATAGGAATCCAGTAGATTTTCTTCCTTCATTATTGTCCTTGTTGCTTCCTTAACTATCCTATTCTTCTTTTCCACCACTCTATTCTACTAAGGAGTCCTAGGAGCTAAAAAATGTCTCTTTATTCCATGATCATCACAAAAACTATTAAACTCATTGGAGGTGAAATCTCCACCTCTGTTAGATCTTAAAAAATTGATAAATTTTGTATCCATTTCATTCTCAACCATAGCTTTAAATGTCGTAAACTTATCTAGAGCTTCTAATTTTTCTTTAAGAAAAGTCACCCAAGTCATTCTAGAGTAATCATCAATCAATAACATGAAATACCTATCACCTTGAAAATTTCTTATTCTTGTAGGTCCACAAAGGTCTGCATGCACCAACTCCAAAGGTCTTGCAATGGAATATTCTTTGAAATTGAACATCTTTCTTATTTTCTTCCCAACATGACATTCCTTATAAACTTTATTAATATAATTTATAATATTTGACAGATCTCTCACATCTTTCTTCTATCAAAATTTGTGACACATTCTTCTATGCCATAGCCAACTTTCATTGATTTGAGTCATAAAGCACATACCATTAGCACCCTTAAGCTAATAATCATTTCCATTTGTCTTTCTTATAGCAACCAAAGTTTCAAAGCCTTTTATGATCTCACAACCACGATCTTGAAATACAAGATTATATCCTTTGCTACAAATTTTTCCTACACTTAAAATATTATGCGGGAGACCCTTAACATAATCAAAAACATCTGTATTATAATTTCCATAAAAAATTATTTAGCCTTTTCCACATATCTTAGCAGATGTATCATCTCCAAACTTAACAAGACCACCTTCAAACTTCTCAAGTTTAACAAACTTACTCTTATCACCTGTCATGTGATTTGAGCATGTGTTGTCAACAATGGCCCTTGAAGATCTAGAAAGGACTGAAAATCAAAACAAATATCTAAAGGAAAATGTCAAGGAATTAGATGAATGTATCAAAAAAATGAGGGAGAAGATCAAGAAATTCAGAGAAAGACATAAGGAGGTTAATGAGCAGTTGAAGCAAGAAAATAAAACAATTGCCAATCTAAAAGTGTAAGTTGAAGAAGGAAAAATAGTTGACTAATACCTAAATGTTGAGATGAAAAGAAAATCTAAAGAATGTTCAAAAATTGAAGAAGAAGTGTGAGCTTGATATTAGATCTGGAGAAACCAAATAATCAAGAAGATAAATTCAAGACGATCTCTACAATGCTTGATAAAATTATTACAAATTAAAATAATTCTAAAGATAGAGGCGGATTAGGGTTTGAAAAAGGAGAAATTTCAAAGGAAGACCATATATCAAGTGTTGAAAAGAATAAAAATGAACAAAAGAATATTGAGGACAAGAAGAGCAATGGAAAGAAGGTCTAGAATCAAAGGAAAGACTTCAAAAGACCACATGTCATACAACCAAATGCACAAAGGTACCCATCTTTTAATGCTTATTGTTATTCTTGCAATAATTTTGGACATAAGATTGTAGAATGTAGAAGAAAAATGAATCATAATTTTCAATCATTTCCTAATCAGTGCTTTATATGCAATAGATTTGGTGAATAAGGCTAGTCAGTGCAAAAATCAAATAATGAATGTTTATAACAATGGTATGAGGTTTCAATCTTTCAATGGCTATTGTTATACATGCAATAGATTTGGGCATAAAACCTAATCAATGCAAATCTAAAATGGGTGGAATTAAGCATGTTCAAAATGTTGCCACTTGTTATAATTGCAATAAACCTGGACATATAGCTAGATTTTGTAGAAGCAAGAATGTGAAAAAGAATAATCTAGTAAAGAAGAATGATCCAATGAAAAAAATTGATCTAGAAGAAGTGAAGAAAAAGATTAACAAGATCTAGAAAAAGAAAGAGGAGAATGAGATTAAGACTAAGTTTGTTATAGCCTCTAGTGCAGATGTTTCCTCTAGAAACTAAGTTAAGAGTTTTGGCTCGAGGGGAGTTCGAACAAAAAATATTTAAGCCTCTGCTAAAGATATGGTGTTGATGCCTTCAATACATGGATATGAGGTGTAGGTCAATATTCTTGACCTATTGGAGAAAACATCGGTGGAAAATATCAAGATGCAAAAGTTTGTGGAGCAATTCAAGGTAATTGTGCATCACAGTTAGGGTTCATCAGCTTTATCAAATCAAACATTCAATACGAATTAGTTTAATTCCTAAATGGTTTATAAGTAATTTCACTTCAAAAAAGATCATTTGCAAATGAGCATTCAAGAAGAGCAGACAAGGATCAAATTAAAATGATTTAGAGTTCTTGTGCGCAAAACCCTAACCGACAACAATTGAAATGTATTTACAATTTCTATTTTCCCTAAGGTTTGGAAGTTCTTTCAATTTGTTACAAAATATATACCCTATAAGTTGTAGAGGTTCTGGACTGACCCCATCCAAAATTCAAATGGCACCCTAATAAATCAATGGAGATGGATTTGGAGGGAGCTTTCTTGCACATTCCATATGGTTTGCTTCATATTGAGGATGTAAGGATTTACATACATGCTAAGTTGGAGGAGTACAATCACTCAAAGTTGGGTGATGTGTGGTTCAATGAACTCATCGGAGACCAATTTGAGTTGAAACTTGGGTTTGAGATCCTGGCAAAGAAAAACCTAGATATTTGGAATAATTTCACAAAATTTTGTTATGTTGATGAGTGGGTAAGATACACCTTGAGCAAGATTCATGAAAGATTCCTCTAGTTGGACATATTGCATTTGATAAACAAGGAGGCTATTAGGTTTATTACTGGATTATGCTCAACCAAACCAATTCCATCACTCAAGTTAATAAAGAATGAAGTGGTAATAGAATTAACAAGTGCAAAATATGACAAGAGATCTCTAAAAATTAAGGACATAAGAGATCTGGTAGTTAAGTATGCCTCTATGATGATAGGTTATAAGATATATTTCACTAACAAAGAAAATTAAATGTCTGTAACTACCATCAACACTGCATATGAGATGGTTAAGAAGGGTAAAAGTACAAACCTGTGTCACACTTTATAAAGGAATCAACCAATAGCAAAAAAAAAATTGAACTTCGACCACATAAAATTGGTCTTTATGTTTTGAATTAAAAAATGGTGTAAACTAATGAAATGTAGAACTTTTGATGAAGTTTATTCCTATAATTTTTCAATTTTTTAAAAAAAAAAATCATTATGTTTTTATCAATTTAAGGACAGATTTTGGAATGCTAAAAATTTCAGAAAAGAGTGACTTCATAGGTCATCAAGAAACAAATTGAAAAAAACTTCATTTCTCCCTAATTTTTTTTCTCCAAATAGGTAACTTCAATATCTTGTGCATGGAAAAAAAATCAAATTTTGATGTATATTTTTCTCGTAATAACATTTTAAAGTCAAACTTGTCAGAATTTGACAGTTTTCACTAGCCATCAACTATTGTCAATTTTTTTAATCATTTTCAAAAAACAAATTATACCCTTTTGAAGAAGACTCTCTCCTCTTGTGCCTCATATAATTTTTATTATAAAATATATTTTTTTTACTATTTTTTTTTCTAATCAACCTCTTTTTTAATTTTAACAACCTACTTGCATTATTTTTAAAATAAAATATATTAAAACTAACCAAAATAATATATATATATATATTTGATTCACCACTTTGAGCTCTACAAAAGGGTATTTTTCTATTTTGCAGAAAAATAATTATGTCTAGAGAAATACTCCGCCAAAGTTGAATGTTTCAGAAAATTCTAAAAATGGGTGAGTTGGCTGCCAAGTAGGATGCCAACTAAACATGCTCAGCCGAGTATGTTTCGATCAGGCATGTTTCAGAAGAAACATACTGGGCCAAAAATTGCTCAATATTTTTGAGCTATATTTACCAAATATGTTCACTATTTCATGTTTTTGATCAGGTGTATTCAACCTAGTAACTTTTGGTCGAAACCTCTTCAGCCAAAAAGGTACCCGCCACATCAATGTCATGTGGTTTCAGCTGAAAGCCACTCGGTTGAATATCTTCCAACCGAAAATAGTTCGCTCAGAACTATTTATTTTCCTGAAAGTGTGACACACTATTGTGCTTTTACCCATAAGGGAGCAAATTATGATGTGTGAACTGCTTAGATCATAGCTTTTGGAGAACTTGTAAAAGACTAAAGACTCTTGATACCCTTTCAAATTTGGTACTTTGATCATTTGTTTGTTATTCTACTTTCCAAATGGTGTTCCTAGAATGAGGAACATGGTGTGGTTAAAGGATAGACCAGTGGCACATCATATCAGATACCACCTAATGAGGTTAGTTGATTCAAAAGAATAGGAGACTGCATTATGGGGTTTCTTCAAAAAAAATCAATAGAATATGCAAGCTAGAGAGAGGATCTTGAAGAGTGTGGTGGAAAAACATAAAAAATGGCATTATCTTCATGGTGAGTAAGGATTGCTGCATAATGGAGGTTGTTGAGCCTAGGATTGTGTGGATCCCAAAAATGGGATATGATGTTATAGAGAATGTACTCGTTGGTCTAGTTGACCATATGTTGAGAAAACCTAGAGACACCTCTAAGGGAAGATATAGAACATATGAAGATAAGAATATGGAAGTGCACATGGAGCAAAGGAAAAAATCTAGATAAAGAAAATAATTGAGAAGATGACTGCATAGTTTGTAGAGGCAATGGGCCTAACAAAGGAGCAAGTGCAAAAAGCCAAAGGAATATCTAGCTCTCTATAAAGTGCATCTAGTAGAAGAAGATCTAGTAGAACATATACCCCCTCTCCAATTGCTCCCAAGTACTCTAGGGATTTTCCATATGCTAGTGGAACTAAGAGAAAGGATCCAACCAGTGCTCTAGAAAAATAGTAGAATGTGCCTGTGAAAGAAAAGGATGCCTTAACAAAGCAACAAATAGGCCATGTGAAGAGAAGAGTGAAGGTCAAGGCTACAAGAGAAAAGAACTTGATTGTTGATGAAAAAGAAGAAGAGGTATAAGAACAACCTCTCATAAGAAAAAAAAATCCAAAGTCTCTCAAGTAGAGACAAGTGCAAAGAAATTCAAAGTTGACATTATGGACATAGATAGTGAAGCTGGGGTGGAAAAAGAGAAAAAGGGATTTACAATCCATGTAAGGGAGAAATAAATAGAGTCTAGAAAGAAATAAAAACTGGAAAAGAAAAGAAAGGAAAAGACCCCTCCAGTTCATAAACATAGTCCGATGAAGCTTGAAGCTTTAGTGAGTAGCATAGCAGAGATAGAAATCTTGAGGAGATTGTTGCACTGTACCCTGATGCAAATGATGCAGAAAAATCTATAATTGAAGAATTTATTGTAAGGTATATGATTGCTCTTAGTGTGAACATGAAATACATAAGAGATCAACTACTTGGATATCTAAAATGAGTATTATATGCAAGAAGACAAAATGCATTTGATGAAAATGCTAGAATGAGGGCATCTACTTTGGAAGAGATTAGTGCCCCCATCTTAGATGAGAATAAGGAAAGATTAGCTCAAGTTTACAACAAAGATTTTAAAACCAAAAAAGGGTCACTACATTGATGATCCAAGACAAAGATGATATTGAGAGGCTAAGGAATGAGACTATTGAGAAGATTACAAATTTCGTAAAGGATTTGGGTATGACCCCGAATAGTGATGCAGGAGCATCCTTGGTTCTTGGAAATCTTGCATCAACCAAAAATATTTTCTTTCAATTTTGTTCTTATTCAATTCTTGCTCAGTTCATGTTGGTGGATTCACCATATTTTCTCACCAGACCCTGTGGATCTTGGTTTACATCACGGACATGTTCATTCTCCTTATTCCAAGGTTTGAGCATGATTGGATCCTTTTTCAACAAGTTATCAATTTCGGATTTCATGCAGTTTCTTGAACTGACACTGGAATGATTTTCAAAGTGAGTGGCTAATTTGATCACTGGAGGATCATTCCCATGACTTGCAGATCTTAACGGTGTGATTTTAAATGTTCCATGGAGTGACCCTGACCTTAAATATAGGTCCACACTTCATCCTATGCATTCATCGAGGAGTAATTCAAATTTGAGGTCGACCTGTTCATGCGCATGTTACATTTTCTTTCATAGGAGATTGTGATGATCATTAGCTGATGCAGATGTTTCTAGACCTACAAATATGATATAAAGCTTATAATAAATCATCATAAAATTAGTGAATAATAAGTAGATAGGTTCTTGATCCGAATTGTAATATTTCAGCTCGCATATAGGAGCATATTAGAATGTTGTATTTTTGAACATGTTGTATCAAGCCTATGAGCTAAATCTATAAGCCCAGATGTTGTCGGCCGATTGTAACTGAGATTTTTGTTAATGAGAATATTTTCATCTGCATTTTCCTCCATATTTTGTGTTACTTTTTTTGTGTTACTCTTGTTGCACGGTCTGGATTTTTCTCTTGGAGGACCCTCCTACCATGGTTGTGCCAGATTGGTATTAGAGCAAGATTCAATCCGTGTGAGGTCATCATAATTCATGGAGTCCTATTGAAGATTTGTTGTGGGGTGGCAGATTGAGGATCCAACCTATAGCTGCAAAGGACTTGTGTAAAGATGGCGGGAAGAAGAAATGTTAGAGGAAATGGAGTGTGTGGAAATGCAGACCAAGCTTTAATGGAGATGGTGAGAGGAATTGTTTCTAGATTAGATACAGTCGAAATGGCCCAAAGGAGAGGTCGAACAATTGATGGTGTGAGTGATGAAGAGGTAGAAGTATAGGAAGAAAGAGGAAGAGAAGAGAAACTTGGCCTAGATCAAGAAGAAGAGAGGTTCATAAGAGCCCTAACTAGAGAAAATACTACGCCACATTTCAATCCACTAGATTATAATGGTAAGTTGGATTCAAAAGAATTGCTTGATTGGATTACAGAGATGGAAAAGTATTTTGAATTTGAAGGTACCACTGAAGATAAGAAGGTAAAATTTTCTTGCACAAAGTTGAGAGGACATGCATCCCTTTGGTGGGAACATTTGTAGATAGATAGACAAAGAAGAGGAAAAGAAAAAATAAAATCATGGGATCGGATGGTGAATAAGTTGAAGACAAAGTTTATTCCTACAAATTATCAGATTAGTTTGTTTTGAAAGTTGCAAAATTTGAAGCAGAAGGATTCAAGTGTGATAGAGTATATTGAAGACTTCTATAAATTGAATATCAGATCTGGACATTCAGAGGATGAGATCGAGCAAGTAGCTAGATATATGAATGGTTTGAGGTCATCTATACAAGATGAGATTAGTTTGATTAATTTGCAGAGTGTGGAAGAGGCATATCAATGTGCCCTAAAGGCATAAGAGAATTTTAATAAAAGACATGAGCAAAGACAAAGAGGAAGAAGTGGAAGATTTCAAAGAGGAAGAACTTTTATTAGAGGAGGAAGAGGATCTTTTCCATATCAGAATAATGATAAGGAGGTTAGTAAGAATTAAAATTCATACCATAGAGGTGATGCAAACTCTTATAGAAGAGGAAGATATGGTGGTTACCAGAATGAAGGTTATAGAAGAGATGATAGAGGACAAGAGAAAAGAACATTCAAGGGAACTTGTTATAAATGTGGTGGAGAAGGACATAGAGCATTTGAATGCAATCAAGGAGAGACAAGTAGGAAGACATAAAACAATAGAAGAACAGCCTTTGTTGAAGAGGATCATGTTGGATCATCTAATAAACCAGAAGAAGGAGAAGTGTTTGTGAATAGAAGAGTATTGTGTCAAAGTGAGTTGGAGAAGGAGCCATTACAGAGAAAGAATTTGTTTCGGACCAGATGCAAGGTAGCTAGTAAATGTTGCAAGGTGATTGTTGATAGTGGAAGCTCAAAGAACCTGATTTTTGAAGAGATGGTGACCAAATTGAAGTTGGAAATATTGAAACACCCGAAGCCCTATCAAATATCTTGGATTCAAGATGAGCATAAGATGTTGGTAAGTGAACAATGTTTGGTGAAATTGAAGATAGGGAATTATCATGATGAACTTTTGTGTGATATCATGCCTATGGATGTATGCCATGTTTTGTTGGGAAGGCCTTGGGAGTATGATAGATAGGCTATTCATGATGGAAAGAAGAATATATATACCATTGTTGCTAATGGTATGAAGCAAACTTTTTTTCCATTGGAAGATGTTCCTAAAGTTGAGGTTTGTATGAATGCTAGGGTTTGTCTAGTTGATGGAAGGAGATTACTTGATGGATTGAGACATGAGAATGTGTGTTATACCTTAGTTCCTAAGAAGGCTGAAGATTTCAAGAATGTAGAAGAACACCCGAAAGAGATAAAGGAGTTGCTAACAGAATATGAGGAGATCATTTTAGATAATGTGTGTGATTGATTGCCACTTGTGAGGAGTATTAGTCACTATATGGATCTGATTCCTAGAGCTAGTTTGCCTAATAAAGCAGCACACCAGATGACACCAACAAAGAATGAGGAGTTGAATAGACAAGTGCAAGAATTGTTGAGGAAGGGTTTGATCAGAGAAAGCTTAAGTCCATGTGCAGTACCTGTTGTGTTAGCACCTAAGAAATATGGAGAATGGAGGATGTGTACAGATTCTAGAGCCATAAACATGATCATGATGAAGTATAGATTTTCTTTGCCCCGAATGGATGACATTATGGATTGCTTGAGTGGAACTAAATACTTTACAAAGATAGATTTGAAGAGTGGATATCATCATATTAGAATCAGAGAAGGGGATGAATGGAAAAAAGTATTCAAGACAAATGAAGGATTGTATGAGTGGTTGGCGATGCCTTTTGGATTGACAAATGCACTAAGTACTTTCATGAGGCTGATGAATGAGGTATTAAAGAAATTTTTGGGTAAGTTTGTGATTGTTTATTTGGATGACATCTTGATTTTCAGTAAGAGTAGAGAAGAACATTTGTTACATATAAGACAAGTTTTGTAGAGGTTGAGAGAAGAGTAGTTACTAATAAACATTAAGAAGTGTAGTTTCATGAAGGAAGAAATGGTATATTCAGGATTTGTGATATTTGTGGATGGGTTGAAGATGGATCCTGAGAAGGTAAGAGCAATTGTTGAGTGGCCTACACCGGATAGCATTGGAGAGGTAAGATCATTTCATGGATTGGCTAGTTTCTACTTGAAGTTCATTAGGAATTTCAGTTCTATTTGTAGTCCTATGACAGAAAAAATGAGATAAGAAGGATTTTAAGTGGACATCTGGAGAAAATTAGAGTTTTGAGTTGTTGAAACAGAAGGTGACCGAGTATCCTGTGTTGGCTTTACCAGATTTTAGTAAGGTATTTCAAGTAGACTGTGATGCAAGTGGAAATGCAATAGGAGCAGTGTTGAGTCAAGAAGGAAGACCAGTAGCTTATTTTAGTGAGAAGTTGAATGATGCTAGGAGAAGGTCTTTAGTGTATGATCAAGAGTTTTATGCTATAGTTCAAGCCTTGAAAAAGTGGAGACATTATTTTTTTCCTAATGGGTTTGTGTTGTATACGGATCATCAAGCATTGCAATATTTGAATAGTCGGGGTAAGTTAAATCAGAGACACGTGAGATGGGTAGAATTCTTCCAGAGCTATACCTTTTTTTTGAAACATAGGAGTGGAAATTCAAATAGAGTTGTTGATGCCTTGAGTAGGAGAAGGAATTTACTAATAGAGATGAAAGTGGAGGTATTTGTCTTTGATAAATTGAAGAACTTGTAGGAGGAAGACCCGATTTTTGCAGAACCTTGGAAAGCTTGTAAGGAACCAGTTTCAGAGGATAGAAGTTAGTGGTTGGCTTATTTCATTCAAGATGATATGTTGTTTAGAGGGAATCAGTTGTGTATACCCCATAGTTCAATGAGGGATAACTTGGTAAGAGAAAAACATAGTGGAGGATTTCTAGGACACTTTGGTGTTGATAAGACAGTATCATTGGTAAGTGAGTATTAATTTTGGCCATAGATTCATAAGGATGTTAGGAAATTTGTGTAGAGTTGTAGAGTTTGTCAAGTTGCAAAAGGGAGTAGTTAGAATATTGGATTGTATAAGCCTTTGACAGTTCTGGAGAGACCTTGGGAGGATATTAGCATGGATTTCATACTTGGTTTGCCAAAGACACAAAGAGGTAATGATTTTATATTTGTGGTGCTGGATAGATTTTCTAAAATGGCACATTTCATACCTTGCAAGAAGACAAATGATGTAGTGCATGTAGTAAACTTATTTTTTAAGGAAGTGGTCAGATTGCATGGATTACCTTGGAGTATTGTTTCAGATAGAGACAAAAAAATTGTTGGGTACTTTTGGAGGACACTTTGGAAGAAGCTAAAGACTGATTTGAAGTTTAGTTCTACTTTTCACCCACAAACTGATGGACAAATAGAGGTAGTAAACAGTAGTTTGGGGACTTTTCTAAGATATTTGGTTGGAGAGAAGACTAGAAGTTGGGATTTAGTCCTTGCACAAGTAGAGTTTTCTTACAACAATTCAGTGAATAGGATTATCGGAAAGAAACCTTTTGAAATTGTTAATGGAGTTCATCCTAGAGGTATATCATAGTTGAGAGACATTAGTATGGAAGATAAGAGGAGTGAAGAAGAGGAAAAATTTGCAGAACATATGAAGAAAGTTCATACTCAAATGAAACAACAATTGGAAGGCATGAACAAAAAGTATAAGGAGAAAGCAGATGAAAAGAGGAAACATAAGGAGTATGAAGTTGGAGATGAGGTGATGGTGTACTTGAGGAAGGAGAGATTTCCAGTTGGCACATACAACAAGCTAAAGATGAGGACGTTTGGACCTTGTAAGATCTTGAAGAAATTTGATTCAGGAAATGCATATGAAGTGGAGTTACCAAATGGCATGGGTATATCACCTATATTCAACATTGCAGATCTACATCAATAGCATGAAGTAGAATTCAGTGAAGATAGTAAAGCAAAATTGGAGAACCAGTTTCCTAAACAGTAGTTAGATGAGATTGAAAAGATTCTAGATATCAGATATGGAAGGAAAACTCGTGGAAGGCAAGACATAGAATACCTTATGAAGTGGAAAGATAGACCAGTGGAGAATTCTTCTTCGATTTCTCAGGCTTAGGTAAACCATCTTGGTTTTCTTGTGGCCCCAGCAAAGTGAGGGAATCACTTTTCATTAGCTTCGGATGTTTGATGCAAGAGCATCCTTGGTTCTTGGCAATCTTGCATCAACCAAAAATATTTTCTTTCAGTTTTGTTCTTGTTCAGTTCTTTCTTAGTTCATGTTGGTGGATTCACCATATTTGCTCACCAGACCCTGTGGATCTTGGTTTAAATTTTGAACATGTTCATTCTCCTTATTCCAATATTTGAGCATGATTGGATCTTTTTTCTGGAAAGTCATCGATTCCAGATTTCATGGCAGTTTCTTGAATCAGCACCGAAATAACTTTCAAAGTGAGTGGCTAATTTGATCACTGGAGGATCATTCTCGTAACTTGCAGATCTTAACAGTGTGATTTTAAATGTTCCGTGGAGTGACCCCGACCTTAAATATAGGTCCACACTTCATCCTATGCATTCACCGAGGAGTAATTCAAATTTGAGGCCAACCTGTTCATGCACACATTATATTTTCTTTCATAGGAGATTGTGATGATCTTTGGATGACGTGGATATTTCTAGACCTGTGGATATGATATAAAGCTTGTAATAAATCATTAAAAAAGTAGTGAATAATAAGTAGATAAGTTCTTGATCTGAATTGTAAGGATTCAGCTCGCATATAGGACCATATTGGAATGTTGTATTTTGGAACATGTTGTATCAGGCCTATGAGCTGAATCTATAGGCCCAGATGTTGCCAGTCGATTGTAATTGAGATTTATGTTAATGAGAATATTTGCATCTACATTTTCCTCCATATTTTGTGTTTATTTTGTTGTGTTACTCTTGCTACATGGTTTGGATTGTTCTCTTTGAGGACCCTCCTACTGTGGTTGCACCAAATAGTGAAGAGGAAATGCATGTTGATATGTTTGTCCTGAAAGTTAACATAATAAATGTTGCGCAGCATGACGATGCTCAACCTGAGCATGAAGAAAGGAAATAAAATGTGTAAGATGATATCCCTCTGGTAGAAGAATAAAATGTTACTGATGAAACTTGTGGTAGGATAAATTATTGTTGGAGAAGAGAATGTTAAGGTATTTTCAAAGGAGGATACTTAAACAGGTAATATTACCTCTCCTCTGAAAATAGAGAAGAATGTTGAAGAAGAGGTTGTACAAGGAAAATCAAAGATCAATGAGGCATAAAACACAACAAACATGACTCCTCTAGATAACAATGATAAATCAGTTGTTGATGAGAAGAAGAATGAATGTAAATTTAGTACTGCAAACAATGAGAGGAAGGATGAAAAGGTGGAGGATTGCATTGGTGACAAGGAAAAGGCTTTGGAAAAGAAAGATGTTGATGAGAAGTTGGTTGGAGATTCCTTTGAAACCTCTGGAGATTCCTTAAAGGGATTATTAAGCATGCAACTCCAATTACAACCTATTGTTTCTTCCCAGTTACTACAAATACCAATGCAACACTTGGACAAGTGGATATGGACAAGATGTCCCCTCTGCACGAATTATAGTTAGGTGATGCATTCCACACCTCTAACAAGAAATAAAATTTTCAAACACATTAGAAGAGCATGGAGTTAATAGATGGAGTAGTGAAGGTTTTGCAAGAGAGTGTACCTAGTGTAAGTATTGATAATTCATTATCTGATGTATAGAATTTAAAAAATTTACTCAATTATTTTAAAAAGTATTTTGGTACTCTTGAGAAAAAATTGGAAAAGGAGCTTAATAAACATGTGAATGATAGAAGGTTGATGGATATAATAGAGAAATGTACTATTGCACATAATAAATGTTAAAACAACCTTTTGGATACACAAAATTGTCTTAAGGAAGCCAAGTTGTTATTTCAATTTTACATGAAGTGGCCCAATTCCACTAAGAAAATTAAGGATGAGATGGACTCCATTGAGTCCTAGATTGACAAGGTATCTGATGCTTATGACCTGACAAATGATGCGGATGGGAGAACAAGATTGGCTATTGATAATTTGCATGAACACTTCTAGTTGCAAGAATAGAAGGCTAAGATCATAGTGCAGTTTGAACAACTTAGAGACCTATTGAATACAAAGTTCACACCTATATCCAGTGCTCTATCTAATATAGAGAAAGAATTAAATATGAATTTGGTACCTAGCACTTTGGATGATGGAGAAGAACTCTTGGAATTTGAGACACATAGTCATGTGCTTGGATTAGACAAGAAAGAATGGGAAGATGGTAAAAAGGACTGGCAGGCACACCTTGCAAAATTGCAGGTGTTATACCACCAATATTCCATCTTCTTTTAGTTAATTTGTGTACATTTCTTTTCTCTTTTATGCATTTTAGACTTCATTGTATATATGTGAATGTTAGAGGATAATGTTTTAGTGCCAATTTCAATCGAGTTTTATGGATAGCATTGTTAGGGGGATTTGGTCATTTTTTTGGAGATTGTTACTCTCATGTATACATGTATATATTAGTTAGGGGGGGCATATGTGTAATCTGATGAAGAGTTGCTTGATAGTGTAAAATTATTAAAAGGGGGAAAAGATAAGATAACGACAGTATATGTGTATAATATCAAAGGGTGAGCAAAGAATTAAAACTATGTTTTGCACCCTTTTCCCTTGATGTCAAAGGGGGAGAATAGTTTGAGAAAATTTTGATGCATGTTTCCATCAATGACAAAGGGGGAGATTATTGGAAGTTTAAGGAGATTTTCATTGATATGGTTTTTGGAAACATGAGCATGAATATACAGTATTGTCATTGATTTCAACATTGTGGTGTGATGTGAAGATTGATGTGCAGTTGGTCTGGTGCATATTAGTAATTAAAGAGATGGTAATCCTATATGCAAATGCATTTTTTTTGGTCTGGTGTATAATAGTTATGTTGAATATCTGACTACATCCATAACATCAGTTTTCAGTGCTCTGCGCATCTAGTTTTTGGTTTCCATTTATCTTCCTTGAAGTATTTTGGTCTGCAGTTCTATGGCAATATTTTTGGATGTAAGAGGAGTCTAAATTCACAGTTTCATGTTGTTTTCCTTTTGGTGTCAAAGTTATGAGTGATAGTATATCGAGTCTCCTAGTGACAGTGTTTTCCAATACAAAGTACCTATTTGGATTGGTTTGCATTCCTCCATAGAACAATATTTGGTTATGTAGATCTATGGGAGTGTTTACAAGTGTCAGAACAGTGTGTATTCCAAGTGGTGTGTTTTTTAGAGGTCTGCGAGTCAGTTTGTGGATAATTTGTTGGTGAACTTGGTGTTGTCTCACCAGCGATGCCGACCTAATAAGTTTGTTGTGTGTAGTTAAAGGAAGTGTTGATCAGTTATGTAGGATCTATTATAGGTCTATGCTAACCTATTTGGAAGTGTTACAAGTTTTGGTAAAGCATGTATAGTTTAATCTTGAGCCGACAAGTTATGTTATGCACAATACATCTAATTAGGCTAACCTATTTGACATGTTGTAGGTGTTTTTGAATGTAATGGGTATAAGTATAAGATAATTTTGATCTTGGAGGATGATGATGGATATTTAAGTTGTTTGTGTGAATTCCTAACAATCAAAGCATGAATGTGATGTGAATGCAGAGTAGAGGAGTGTTAGAGAAGAGTAGTATGAAGTGTGTTAATTCAATGTTTTGAGCTTCATTGGAACTATATTTTCTACATATTGTAGATGCATTCGTAGTAGTTTAGATCTTGGCAGTGATCCATGTTATTTTTAGGATCATATATAAATAAGAAAAATTTAATTCAAATTCAAACAAATAGACACAACATATACATTGGGAAAACCCTCCACTTGAGGGAGAAAAACCCAACAATAACAATATATCACTTATATATTGAATATCAAACAACAATGATCTTTACAATGAGACCGATTACAAGGCCACACAATAGCACCAAAACTTGATGCAATATCTTAATATAATATCGCCCTTCTTGAAGATAGAACTTCGGCCTCCTCAAACAACTTTGATCTACTCTTTGAAGGAAATCGCACTTCTCTATGAACTTCCACTATGAAGGATGAATGTGATAATGAATGAATGTGAATGACCAAACACCAATGCATATATATACATGAGAGAGAAGGATCGTGTCCCTTCAAGACAAGAAGGTTGGCCTCAATAAAAATCATCTCTTCAAAGGTGGCGAATGAGAACAAGTCGGCCACATTTAATTATTTAATAATAATTAAATATTATATGATATACAAGGTGAAGCGCCTCTTCACCAATAGTCACCTTAATAAATTAAATAGCCGATAGACTACACATTTAATTTATACAAAAAAATTGGGGTTGGAAGTAGAAGCCTGATGTTGCTATCATCAACACTCCCTCTCAGCTAGGGAGGAATACTTCCAATTATCCAATGTCATGGATTCACTCAACATGACATCCACATAGGCTACACCCATATGTGGAAAGAGCTCATCATGGAGTCACTCAACGTGATATCAACCATCATGGCTACTCCCATGTATGGTAAAGCATATGTGCACAAGTTCCCATCACAGAATCACTCAACGTGATGTCATCATCTCATCATGATGTCCACCATGGCTACTCCCAGAGGGTGGATAAACACAAGTACAAAGAAATCATCATGAAGTCTCTCGACGTGATGTTGTCATGGAGTCACTCAACATGACATCCACCATGGCTAATACCAGAGGGTGGAAACAAGGGCTTTCACCTCAAATTTCTCTCACAATGAAAGATGCATTAAACAAGGGCTTACACCTCAAATTTATCTCATAGAGAAATATGCATTAACAAGGGTTTACACCTCAAATTTCTCTCACAGAGAAAAATGCATTAAAGAAAATCACAGAAGATCACTAAAGTTGAGTCTCCCTCTTAGCTAGGGCTTCATTCTCCATAATTCCAAGCTTGTCTCGAATGTATAAAAACTTTACTCTAGAGAGAAGCTTGGTGATAATGTCAGTTGTTTGCTCATCAATGTTAATGTGCTTCAACTGGATAGCTTTCCTCAATACCATATCTCTGATATAGTGGTATTTGATCTGAACATGTTTTGTTCTGTCATGAAACACTAGATTGATAGAAAGCTTCACACAGCTTTGATTATCACAATGAATGATAGTCAACTCCAATGATTATCCAAACAATCCTATAAGGAGCTTCTGAAGCCACACTACTTCTCAAGTTGCCACACAAGCTACAATATACTCAGCCTTTGTGGTGCTCAAAGCCACTAAAGACTGCTTCCTGCTACACCATGAGATCATCGCAGACCCCAAACTAAAAAAACATCCAGAGGTGCTCTTATGATCAGCAACACATCTTTCCCAATCAGAATCAGAATATCCATGCAGCTTCAAGTCCACACCAGAAGAATATCTCAAGCCATACCCAACTATGCCACACAAGTATCTTAGAATATGCTTTGCTGCAACTAGGTGTATTTTCCTTGGTTCACACATGAACTGACTAAGTGCACTCAGTGCATAGCAATATCTAGTCTAGTATTGACTAGATACATCAACGATCCAATCAACTGCTTGTACATAGTAGGATCCACCAAACCTGAACTAGCTGCAGCCTCCTTTAGCTTCTAAAAATTGGTTTCCATAGGTGTAGACATGGATTTACAATCCATCATACCAAATCTCTTGAAGATGTCTATTGTATAATTCCCTTGACTCAAAATGATCTCATTAGGCCTTTTCCATACTTCTAAACTAAGGAAGTAATGCATGTACTTAAGATCCTTCATTTCAAATTCAGAAGCCAACTCCTTGCATTTGATAATGAGGTGTTCTTCTCTAGTAAGAAATAGATCATCAACATAAAGGACCAAGATCAATGCTTGGCCATCAATTACCTTGAAGTACAGGTTTGAATCAGCATCATTCTTGGAGAAACCCAAGCTCAACAAGTATCTATCAATTCTCCCATACAAAGTGCAAGGAGTCTACTTAAGGCCATACAAAGCCTTCTTCAATCTACAAACATGGGACTCCTTCCCATGAACTTCAAAACCATCAGGTTGCTCAATGTATACCTCTTCTTCAATTACACCATTTAGGAATGTTGTCTTCATGTCCATTTGGTATAACTTCCATCCTTTAGCCACTGCAATAGCAATGATAGTCCTGACGGAGGTATAATGGGCAACTGGAGCAAATGTTTCCTCATAGTCTATTCCCTCTTTCTGAGAGAATCCCCTAGCCGCAAATCTAGCCTTGTACTTCTCAATGCTTCCATCAGTCGCATGTTTGATCTTGAATAACCACTTAGAAGATACAACAAATTTTCCTTCTGGTCTAGGTATTGTCCCAAACATTGTTCTTAAGGGTGGATTGATACTCTTCAGCCATAGCATCTCTCCATACTTGTTGACTTGTAGCTTCCTTAACACTAGAAGGCTCAAATTCAATAATTTGACTCATCAATGCAACATAACTTGAAAACTTTTGTGATCTTTTACTTTCTCTGAATGTTCCTCTAGGGGCTGCAAACTTTTCTACCTCCTGCATTTTTTTCTTAGCCCATAGAGGTCTCTTTCGACCAATAACAATGTCTCTAGGCCCATCAATAGGTTCCAAGGGCTCAACTGGATCACCATCTTCTTCTAGTTCAAGAGACTCCCTCTGAATCTCATGAGTATGGTCAACTTCCATGTCTTGAGGAGTCTCATAGTCTTCATTATCTATCTCCATGAGAGAGCCTTAGATCTCTTGAATGCAGTATCCTCTTCAAATGTAATATCCCTATTGATCTCTATCAGTTTCTAACCTGGAATGTAAATTTTGTAGGCTTTTGAAGACTCACTATAGCCCATAAATATTCCCTTATTGCCATATGGTTCCAACTTAGTCGTTTTATCTTTAGGCACATGAACATACACAGGACAACCAAAGATTCTCAAATGGTTGACTTCAAGTTTCACACCTGTGAAAGCTTCTTCAGGATTCATGTTCTCCAACATACGATGAGGGCTCTGATTCTGAACATACACAACTATCCTAGATGCCTCAACCCAAAGGAAGGTTTGCAGATTGATCATGGATCATGGCTTTAGCTACTTCTACGATGGATTTGTTCTTCCTTTCTACTACACCGTTTTGTTGTGGATTGTAGGGAACACAAAACTCCCTCTCAATTTTTGCCTCAACACCAAAGTTACAAAAGCTTCCAGAGATGTATTCTCCTCTGTTGTCAAATATCAAAACGTTGATCCTCTTCCTGGACAAGTTCTCTACTTGAGCTTTAAATTCCGTGAATCTCTCAAGCACTTCCTTAGATTCTTTAGTATTTAAGAAATAAATCCAAGTCTTTCTAGAGTAGTCATCAATGAAAATTACATAAGACAAGAAACCACTCAAAGAAACAATAGACATTGGACCACACAAATCAGAATGAACAAAATCTAGAATACATTTAGATCTACTTTCACTACTATGAAAAGGTCCTTTAGTATTCTTACCCAAAGTGCATCCTCGACAAGTACCTTCATGCTCTTGGCTGAGTTTAGGAATGCCAGTGACCATCTTCTCCATGGTTGGAAGTGCTTTAAAGTGAAGGTGAGCAAGTCTTCTATTCCAAAGCTCACACAAAATTGATGAATCATGCAACAAATCCTATAGTGGATGAGTGCAAAGCCTATAGAGACATTCTTTCCAAACACCAATCACTCAAGCTGACTTGACGCTAGAGTTCTTTGGCCATGCAAGAACTTTTCCTTCAAAGAATGCAACTTGATATCCCTTGTCCTCCAAGGCTAAAATAGAGACAAGGTTCCTCTTGATGCCTGATACAAATAGTACATCACTCAACTGAAGAGAGATACCATAATCTAAGTGAAGAGAGGAGGTTCCAACACCTTTCATCGAATAGCATGCATCATCTCCAATTATGACTTGAACACTTGTATCTTTCTCCACCAAATCTAAAAGATGTTCTCTAAAACTAGTAATGTGACGGGAGGCACCACTATAAATCAACCAAGTGTTGCTATTCGTTGGAACATTGCTTGATAAGGAAGAATAGAATAGGAACCCACTTGAATCCTTCTAAGGAGAGATCTCACCCACATCCACAACTGAAGCATGTTGTTTAGGTCTAGTTAGACAGTCTTTTGCATAGTGACCAAACTTGTCACATCTGAAGCACTATAAGTGGGAAAGATCCTTCTTCTTCTTGGATGCAAGAGTACCATCTAATCTTCTATCTTTGTTCCTCTTGAATTTTCCTTTCTTCCCTTCTCTTTCTTTCTGTTTAGAAGATTGAGCGGAAAGTACATGAATCTCTTCATTGGTAGAACTTTGCCCATTGCCTCTTGCAACCAATCTAGATTCTTCTTGAATGCAATCTTCCCTCAAGAAATCAAACTTAGGTATTTTTGATCTCCCATTGATGCCTTGGATGAATGGATCCCAAGATTGAGGAAGACCATTAAGCACCAACATAACCAAATCCTTATCATCAACCATATGCCCAATGGTAGATAGCTGATATCTCAGTTCGGTGATCTTCATGAAGAAGGAGATGAAAAAATATCCTTTCACCATCTTGACATGATGAATTTGTTGCCTCAATGCAAGAGCTCTGCTAGAATTATTGATTTCTTACATTTTCTCCAAGTTCTTGAACATTTCTCTTGTTGTCTTCAACTTGGAGATAATCAGCATAAGGTGGTCCTTCACAGAGTCAACCAAAATATTCTTTGCCTTAGTGTCATTCTTCTTCCATTGAGGCTTCTCATTTGCATTAGAAGGTTTGGGAACTTTTCTCTCCATGAACTCAACAATCTCATTTTCTTCCAATGCAAGCAATACTCTAAACTTCCAAGAGGTGAATTTGGAAGCACCTTCAAATCTATCTTCAATCTTGAGCCTGTTCACCATTTTCAACAATAAGATAGACATAAGAAGATGATAACAAGAATGAAAGATAACACTGCTTATAGAAATTTGATCACAATCTTTCTTACACCCGCTCTAATACCATGTTAGTTTTAGGATCAGATATAAAAAAGCAGATTTTAATTCAAATTCAAACAAATAGACACATCATATACCTTGGGAAAACCCTCCACTTGAGGGAGAAAAACCTAGCAACAATATATCACTTATATATTGAATATCAAACAAAAATGATCTTTACAATGAGGTTGATTACAAGGCCACACAACAACACCAAAACTTGATGCAATATCTTAATATAATATCATCGTTCTTGAAGACAGAATTTCAGCCTCCTTAAACAACTTTGATCTGCTCTTTGAAGGAAAGTACACTTCTCTATGAACTCGAACTATGAAGGATGAATGTGATAATTAATGAATGTGAATGACCAAAGAACAACGCATATATATACAAGAGAGAGAAGGATCGCATCCCTTCAAGATAAGGAGGTTGGCCTCAATAAAAATCGTGTCTCTTCAAAGGTGGCAGATGAGAACAAGTCGGCCACATTTAATTATTTAACAATAATTAAATATTATATTATATACAAGGTGAAGCACCTCTTCACCAATAGTCACCTTAATAAATTAAATAGTCGATAGGCTACACATCTAATTTATACAAAAAAATTGGGGCTGGAAGTAGAAGCCCGATGCTACTATCATCAAAAATCCAACCCCTTTTCTATCTTTTTTTCATTTTGTGGGCAATGATTCCACCAGACATTGAGTCCACCTAGCAGTGAACCTTTATGTAATGTCTTGTAATCAATTATAATATATTGGGAGCTAATCCTGATCATTTTTTTTTCCTTTTTGGGTTTACCATGTAAAAATTTGGTGTTCATGTGTTATGCTCTTTGATGAATGCTTTAATCGTTTCTTTCCTTACTCACTTTAAATATGGTGTGTGGAATTAATTTTTAAATGCTTAAGTGGTTTCGGAGAATACTGAGCATCTCCCCTCTCAGTATTATGAATGTTCAACAGATATCAAGTCAAATTTGGTTAAGATTATATAGAGAAAGATAATTAAGAAAAATTAAAGAATAAGGCTCTATACAAAATCTATTTGGGGAATAATAAATGGTGGAAAGATACTAATGAAGGAATACCAAACATTTATTTCAATAGCATATATAGGTATGAACATGTAATAGTAGTTAGACTCAAGACCCAATCAAGATAGGACCAAAGCATAAAGTTTTGTCCCACTCTTGAGCCACAAGAAATAACATTTATAAAAATCATGCAAAAACATGAAATATTTGATTGATGAGGGTATTCAATTATCTCATTTAGTGATGGAGTGTTATATATATTGGGGCTTAATCAAATACCTTTATTTTTCTCCTTACAATGTTGATATTTTTCTCTCATATTGGGTTTCATTTGAACATATATGCAAATATTGCAAGGCATTTCATCTAACTTCAAGGAGGGTCCAATTAAACATGATTTTATTGAACCTATGTGCACGACACTTATGTGGTAGTGTTTTCCCTCAAAATCATACTAAAATTTCCATTACAAATCCTATCTTTATGGTCAAATGAATTATTAAAAAAATAAATTTTATAAATATATACTCATCTTTGTTATCTTTATAAAAATAATAGTAAACAATCTAAAAAAGTGCACTATATATAAATTTCCTTATTAATAAAAAAATGCTTCAATTTGGTTATATAAACTATATATTTATTTTATAATTAATATTTGTTCAAGAATTGATAATATAAAAATATTAAATATAAAATTACAAAAATATGTTAGCATTAGATATTGGTGATAAGGATCTATATTTCAAAAACAAAAATAGTTTATTTTTAGTTGAAGTTATCGTCAATGGAAAATTTCTCAATAAAAACTAGTAATAAATTAGTAAACAACACTTTTTTAAAAATTTACCATGTATGATAGAAATGGTTTTTTTTAAATCAAGAGAAAATTAAATAAGAATCTATATAGAAAATTTCATGAGCTATTAGTTTACATGTATATAAATTCTTATCATTTTTTACTATAATTAGCATAATTTGATTAATTTTTAAAATATATATTTATGTGGCCCCGACATAGAAAAAATGGGACACATTATTACATTATCACTCAAATCTATCTAGAAGGATACATGAATCCATTAAAGTATTAACTGCACTTAAAGCTATTAATGAGAATGAAAGTGGCTCAATGGTGTTTAATACAATTAACATGACATACATGGTTTCATCTTGACCTAAGATATGGTTATTGAGAAAAAATATGAATATATTAGGATAAAACCTTCTACAAAGGTATTCAAGTATTTACCTTTTTTATCTAAGATTATCATAAAAGGTTATTATGTAGATATACAAATCAGCAATAACAATAAAATCAACAAACCATATAGACATAGGATTAGCATGGATAAACTCTTTTGAAAAAAATATACCAAAGAGAAAAAATATGTATTAAGATTCAGTATACTTGATACAATATCAAAAAACTAACACTCTAACAAAACATTTGTACCTATAAAAAATGATTTTAAACCACCATCTCATACCTACACTACATAGGAAATTAGAGATTCTAGAACCATAAATGGTTTTACCAAAAGAATGGATACCAACCATGGTAACATGCAGAAACCCCATTCCCACTTGGAGAGAATCTTCCAATAATATTAAATACATCAATGACTTCGCATGGGTGTCACATGGGCCCAATCAATGATTCTTCAAATAAAAAATGTAAATGTAAAGGCATATTTGACTACTAACACTCTAACAAAACCTTTGTATCTACAAACAATTATTTTAAACTGCCATATAATACCTACACTACATAGGAAAGTAGAGATGTCAGAACCATAAATGGTTTTACCAAAAGAATGGATACCAACGATCTAGTATCATGCAAAAACCTCATTCCCACTTGGAGAGAATCTTCCAATAATATTAAATACATCAATGACTTCTCATGGGTGTCACATAGGCCCAATAAATGATTCTTCAAATAGAAAATGCAAATGTTAAGGTATATTTGACTAGTAAATCCTTAATAGATCATATCCTCAAGTCTAGCACTCTATTTTGGAGTCTACTAACTCATGTGGGACCAATCCATCATAAAAATATTCTCCAATTCTTCCCCTATCACTTTAGGAATGTGAAAGTTCCTTAAATGACCTCAAAGTTAAATATAACCCTTTTTTATTGGTCCACCTCCTTCATGAATTCATATAGAATAAATTCCAAGAATCTAGGTAAATCTAAATAAAATATTTCTCCAATTACATCCTAGGCATCCAAGTAAACCTTCCAAGATTTTTGGAGACACATAAAATACACATAGGATTACAAGGAAAATGTTACACTAATCCTAACATGGTCTTTGACATAACATTGCATATTGGAAATCTATTTATAGGAAATATATATGAAACTAAGAACCAATTCATGTGGCCTTTCTACACCAAGAGGACTTATCCATAAGCAAGTTAGCCTCAAGGGAGAATATAGAACATATTTCTAAGTTTCAAAATTTTTTTAACATGTGATTTTACCATTCTCTGTCATCTCTTTTATAAATTAATACTAAACACTATCTTGTTTAGTATTAGCATGGTTCATGCAATTTTTGGCAAAAAAAAAAGAACTCTACCTGTCACAATTAATTCTAACAACCCTACAATGAAAACCAATACCTATATAGATTATTTGTAGCCATACTACTTCCTTAGAGGTATTTTTGTCATCTATATACTCTACATAAATAGTGAAAAAGGTAACCGTGGGCTATGTTTTACTCATCCAACTCATTGTACCACCAAATAGAGAAAACTCATAGCCATTAGTGGACCTTCAACTATCCAAGTCACCTTCCCAATATGCATCCATAAGGCCTTGTATGTCCAATGAACTATCCATATCATTGATACCATAATTATATAAATAAGTTCTATGTAAATATATAAAACCCTCTTAACATAAGTTCAATGCATCTTACCAAGGTTAGACATAAACCTCCTTAAAACACCCAATGCTTGGGAAATATTTGGTCATGTAAACCATTGCATACATTGGGCTACCAAAAACACTAGCATAATTCACATTGGATATATCCTCAAAATTACCATCCAAATTAGGACACGTATCTAAAAAATGCTTTATACAATAGGAAATAGAATACTTATCAATTTACAATAATTCATTCTAAACCATTGCAAATTAGTAGCAACATACTTTAACTT
The DNA here is from genome assembly GCA_007258455.2 of Sequoia sempervirens. Taxonomy (NCBI): domain Eukaryota; kingdom Viridiplantae; phylum Streptophyta; class Pinopsida; order Cupressales; family Cupressaceae; genus Sequoia; species Sequoia sempervirens. The sequence goes on from VDFB02105785.1 coordinate 363,593,747, forward strand.
AACACAAGATATTTTGTGCACTTGATCCCTACTAATCTCCATTCCAAGAATGTATTTTTAACCCCCAAATATTTCATATCAAATGTGCTATAAAGATGTTTTTCATCTCCATAATCATCATCTTCTTAATACCAATAAACAACATATCATCCACATATAAAACAATGATTAGAATTTAATCATAAATAATTTAATCATGAACGTAAATATCCTCTTCCCCCCTAACAAAACCTAAGTTCAATGCAAAATCATTAAACTTATTGTATGAAATCTTGGTTGATTATTTCAATCCATGTAATTATTATTTTAACCTACAAACCAAGTGTTCCTTTCCCTTCACAAAAAAAAAAAAACCATTAGTTTTTAAAATATAAATATCCCCCTCAACATCCCTATGTAATAAATTAGTTTTAGCATCCATTTTATCAAGCTCAAAATCATTTATAGCAATAGATAATAGGAATTTAACAAAAACTAAATTAGCAATAGAATAAAAATTCACCAAAATCAACTCCCTCTCCCTAGGAGTAGCTCTTGCCCACCATTCTATCCTTACACTACTCTAACTGACAATCTACACCAATTTTATTTTTATATGCCCACTTGTGACTCCCTTAGGAAAAATAACAAGATCTTAGGTGTAACAAATATCCAAGGGAATCATCTCCTTTGCATGACCTACATCCAAAACCCACTATCCTCTGAAGAGATCTCCTTCCCAAGAGATCTAGGTTCATCATCAATACTCGACAAAAAATACACAACAAAAATTTGGTATGCTATACCTTTCAACTAGATTTCATTGTCTAATGGAACCCCTTAAGGTATGAGTAATAGATTCTACTTGATATTATGTATTTTCATCCTATACATCCTCATATAAACCCTCTTCTTCATCTCCATACTCTAATCCATATATTTATTCTTCTACATGTGCATATTCCTACTTCTCAAACTTAGTCTCAAAGTGTAATAATTTTCTCCCATATTTTTATTTGGTTGTTCTAGAATTGAAAAATATCTAAACTTCTTGAAAATAACATCTCTATAATAAATCATTTTCTAGATTAGATTATTCTAAATCTTATAACCTTTTACATTCTCATTAAAATCAATGAAGATGCATTTATGAGTTTTTGGATCCAATTTAGATCATTTTTCCAAAGGTGTAGGTACATAAGCCTCACAACCAAAGACTCTTAAACATAAAACATAATATTTCTTACCTATCTGCACTTCATAATATTTTTTATCAAAAAAGAGTTAAGGAATGTATAGGAGCGAATTTTCACCCCTTGTGTAAATTCCCCTTTCACATACCCTCACCTTAGAAAATCAAATCTGAAGGTGAAATTCCACATCACCCATCCAGAATGCATCCACTTGGCATTTTTCTTGTGTTTAAGTGAGAGAATAGTTGTCGGCGACGCAAGCGCGACACGCGGACGTCTGCATAGCACACTACCGTCCCTGACAATTCCCATGTCTAAAGTTGGCAGAGGTGTTACACTCCTCATTGGGGATGAATTTTAACGTCCCTCTTCGACCAACTGACCTGAAAATGGCTTATTCCTTCTCATCCCACTTTCAAATCCATTTGTCTCACTTTCACTTCATCTTTTCACAATCTTCTTGATATTCTTTCACAACTTCTTGACATTCTCAAACACATTCTCATTCACTCCAACATTCTAGCAGTCCATTTGAGCATTGCAGCAGCTTGACTCTCCATCAACTCCACATTGCACGTGTGAGGCCACCACAGAAGTTGCAAGCTTGGAGTCTTGTGAGACCTCCCTTCACCACGGTTGCAGCTGTGGTGACTTTTCCAAGTTCGTTGCTTGCATTATCCCTCCATTGGCCTTAAGATTCTTTGGGTGGAGGTGGTAACGCTTCATTCCTCTCCTTTGTGATTTGATAGAGTAGCATTTGTCTTTTTTAGTGTTCATTGCAGTACTTCCTATCTTCTTTATCGCATATTCTACTGCGTTGCTTTTTGGTTGTCCATGGAGGTGGAAGCACCAAAGTGGGGGGCTAATTGAGGTAGGCCCCTATATAGCCCCAACAATTTTCCCCTCATTCTTGTGTGCAAGTGAACGTGTGTGTGGAGCTAGCTGACGAATCAACACTTTTGTGAGATCATATTCATCACCATAGCTTTTATCTACTTGCTTTATCATCTCTGTCTTTATTTTTCGTACCTCATCATTCTATTTACTTCACTAAAATCAACTAGCTAGGCTATCAGTAGGTTTTTGGACTTTTCTCACTGTACTTTACATTTTCTAATTCTACAGACACCAACGTGCCAGAGAGACGCCAGTGTGTCACGCTATCGTCCCAAATCTGTGTTGTTGTCCTCAGACAAAGAGTTGCTTGAGGTACAGTTCAGACTCTAGAAACTAGCTCATCTATCCCCAAACAAAATCCTAGATATGTAGAGTGATGGAGGTACTACATAGTGCTCTTCATTCTCGATCCTCACCACAAAACATCCCTTTAGAGTGAGGTAAGCTAGGGCAGCCCTCCACTCTTGGCTCTCTGTGACCTGAAGCCTTGACATGGTTGGTCCCCCTCTCTTACAAGGAGATCTATGAATCAAATAACAATAAGTACAAGTATGACCTATACCCAAAATCATTGACCTGACTACATGCCACTCAACATACTTTTAGCTCTTTGCATTAAAGTTTGATTCATTCCTTTTGAAACCTTATTTTATTTGAGAAAGTAAGGAGTAGTCTTTTTCCAAACAATACATGCACATGTACAAAAATCATCATATTTCTTGAAGAAATATTCACCACCATTTTCAAATCTCAACATTTGTTTTATAGCAATTTTATTTTCAACTAAGGCCTCAAATTCCTCAAACATAGTGAAAAATCATATTTAACCTATATAAAATAAGTTTAGGTGTATCTAGAAGCATCATCAATTAATGAGACAAATTAATAGGTTCTCCCATAGAATCCACATTTTTTGGACCAAACAGATCTAAATGAATGATTTCCAATAATATATTTGACTTATATATTTAAATAGGAAATGAAGATCTGTTATATTTATCAAACACATAATATTCAAAAAAATAATTCTTACTAATAGAATAATTAACAAAACTCAACCATTTTTATCAATAATGGTCCTAAGAAATTTTTTATTTATGCAACCCAAGCATCGATGCTAGGACATAGTGTCATTTTCAAAATTTCCAATCATATTGCAAAGTTACAAAATGTGGAAGCATTCATCCTAAACATCGTAGCAATCAAAGATGCTTTAGCTACTACCAGGTTTTCCTTCTCACAAACCTAAAATTAGACTTGCCAAATATCCTATAATATGTAAAACATTATCTATGGTTTTAACCCTTCCATCATTGAAACATGATTATAACTTTCCCTCACTAACAATCTCAGTATTTTAATCTCTAAGAAAAACCTCTCCTCCATCATAAGTTGTAAAAGTAAAAAAAAACTCTTTGTGAGGATTCATTTGGTAGGAGAAACCTAAATCAATGAGCTATCAATCACTGATAGTATTATAAAATATAAATATAGCATCATTATCATCATTATTAAAAGATTTATTTATGGAGAAATTTGAATATTTCTTCTTTTTTCTATATTCCTTCTTCACATGCCCTCTCTTCTCATAGTTCCAACACTTTACTCTTCTTTGGGATTTTTTATCATTCTTTTGATTTGGATCTATTATTTGTGTTACCCACCTTAGACCCTCATTTTTCCTTGCATATTTGTATATATGCAAGCAGTCTTCAAGCCACCATTCATGGATTTTCCTCTCATCTCCTCTAAAAGAAAAGTAGCAATGAGTATATCTAATTTGATCTTTGCACTACCACCACTAAGATCATGCATCTATCTTATTATTCTAACTTATCATCTACTCAAAAAATTTGGCTTAAAATTGAATTAAAAGAATTAAAAAAAATTGCAACCAAATTATCTTTTTAAAATATATTATTAATATAACGATCTTTTGAAATATGTCATTTTTTATACTTTTAGTTCGGTAAATATCACCTATCCTCATCTATAGATTATATGTAGTGGTATCTTTGGAGACATTTAAGAGCATACAATTTTCAATGCACAACATAATGGTTCACCATGCCTTCTTTTCCAACTTCAACCAATATTCATTAGATAGTTTGGATGGTTTTGTTTCATTTACAATCAAATCCCATTGATTTATTTCCTCAAAATCTTCCATCTTTAGCTTCCACATCTCATATCCAATGCAATTGGATTTCTCAAAATTCACATAAGAGGTAGAGACCGTGATTTTCAATCCCACAAAAATCTATAATACCACACAATGTAAATTATCCAATTGTAGCCAAGAAACCTTCAACACTTAATAAAAACATGTCCCCCTTTGTACATAACCATTTTCTTAGATACCAAATTTTGAGAAACAAGATGAAAATACTACAATAAAACCTTCTTCAAAGTGTATATGCAAATCTAATATATTTATTTATCTAGGGCTAGCATAGGGTGATCCCACAATAGTGGTTTACAATTTTTGGCCAAACTGGACACTGATATTTTTTTTTTTAACAAAATCTCCACATTCGGGCACCTATAGCAATTAAACCGTGAGGAATTTGAAGATAATGCAAACTAGAGTCTTGTCAGATTTTGTCTATAGATTCTAAAAATATTTTTTTCAATTTTTTGGAATCAGATTGCACTTCTTTTTCCATCTCCCACGAAATTGGTTTTTCAAAAACAACATTTTAAAAGTGACACACACCATATAACACATAACATTTTTTCCATGAAGGATAAAATTCTAATTCTTTCAAATTTAGATTTTTAACGTTGATATCTAGTGCTTCCACTTGGTTAGATAGTTTTTTATTGAATATTTTTTCTTTAATCAAGATTCAAAGTCAAACCAATTACAATTCAGACATAACGCGACCATATAACGCATAACTTTTACTATA
>VDFB02105785.1:363598827-363697769 GCA_007258455.2 Sequoia sempervirens
GAGACATGATGGGTCACTTCTCAAATTACCCTGGGTGTCTAATGCAGGAGCATCCAGTGGTGTAAGGGCAATCTTGCATCACCCAAAAATAGTTAAATTTCAAGTTTCTCGATTTTTAGATTTTTTTTACATTTTTGGATACCCTTTTCGTCATAATGAAATTCCTAATTTATGGTTTTTATTTTTTATTCTTGGGTGGAAAGATATTGTAGTTTTAGTTTCCCAGATTTGCACGTGAAAATCTTCTGAGTTAGATTTGAGGCACTTAGATTTCCCGGATCGGCCCCAAAACTTGCATAAATTGACATAGAAAATTTTGAGCGTGTTATTGACTCCGTGACCTTTCCAACAGTTCAAACGGTTCGCGAATCAGAGTCCCGGATCAAAAGTTATGGCCCCGAGAAGTTGGTGCACTTTCTAGAAGATACAATTGCAAATGCTCTTTTGAAATTTGAACTTCATGTTGTAAATTTTCGGCACCAAACCTACTAAACTCAAATTTGAATGTTGTTTTGGCTCCAATCTAAAGAGGAGCTCTATTTATGGGCGGGTTTCTAATTTTTGCGTAACTTTTTGGCAACAAGCTCGCATATTGTGAAGGGGTGATTCTATAGCTTTCTATAACTTGCATGTGCTGTACAACTTGGGGATTTGAGATCCTCTGCATGTAAGAAGCTCCATTTTCTGAATAATAAAATTATTCTCTTGTTTGTGGGTTATTTTCTAAATCTCGGGCTGCGCCCTCATCAGATAAAGAGAGAGATGAGAGAAGGATAAATAGATACAGAAGAGATAAATATATAGAGATGGATAGGTAGGGAAAGAAAGAGGGAGAGATAGAGGGGGGAAGAGCAAGAGAGAGAGGGGTAAAGAGATAGAGATAGATAGGAAGATAGAGATAGGTATAGAGATGGAGAAGAAGGAGAAGAAGAGGATAGAAGGATATATAGAGATGGAAGAGATAAATATATAGAAAGGGATAGAGAGGGACATAGATGGATGGAAGATAGTGATTGAAATAAACCCTTTGAATCAAGAAGATAATCAAGCTCCATTACCAATAGGATCATGTTATGTTTTCAATAAGGAGAGAGGGAGAGATTGAGAGGGAGAGGGAGAGGGAGAGGGAGTGGGAGAGATATTGACGGTAAAGGGTTAAGGGTAGAGGTTTTAAGGGTTTAGGGATTAAGGTTTAATGGTTTAGGGTAGAGGGTAGAGGGTTTAAGGGTTTAAGGGTAGAGGGTAGAGGATAGAGGGTTTTAGTGTAGAAGTTGAGAAAATACAACTTCCTAGGAACCCAATGAACTCTGCAAGCTAAGAATACCTGTTACAGGGAGAAGCAAAGAGAAGCAACACAGAAAATAGTAAAAAATGCTCAAAGATGTGGAGCTTTGAATTTACCAATGTATAAAAGAATAATAATACAAAAGAAAAGTTTCAACCACATATAGGTCAAAAAAAACCTAAAAAGGAAAACCCTAGGCTTGCACATTAATAATTAATAAAATAATTAATTATTATGCGCCTAATGTTAGCTTAAGTGTAAAAAAGATAAAAAAGGAACTTTAATTAACTAAAAAAATATTGTTTAATTAATCAAGTAAATAACCAATTACTCTAACACCTCCCCTTAAACTAGACTTAGGGAGAAGCTAAAACATAGAAGCAGCTATTGAAAGCAAAAAATAATGGGTCCCGGCAACAAGGCTAGATCAGGTACCCAAGTACAAGGAAATCTCTATGAAACGAAGAAAAAGGAGAAAACCCAGTGGGAAAAAATTCCTCTCCAAAAGGAGATAGAACATGCTGAAAGAAACATGAAGCAAGGAAGGCCCCATAAAGACCCCCCAAGGACAACTTCCTTCACCCCAAGCATAGAGCACAACTGAAGATAGTGTGGTGATGCAAAAGGCTTCGTGAAGATGCCTGCAACCTGCTCGGCAATGGGAATATACTCCAAGATGAGAGAACCATCCTGAATCAACTGTCTGATGAAATTCATATGAAGCTCAATGTGCTTCGTTTGCTGATGCTCCACCGAGTTGTGAGAAATGTGTATAGTGCTCTAATTGTCACACCAAAGAATAGTGGGACTATCAGGAGGAAAACCAAACTCAGTCATCAACTATCGAAGCCATAAAATCTCCTAACTAGCGAGCACAACAGATTGGTACTCAGCCTCTGTAGATGATAATGCATGAGTAGTCTACTTCTTGCAAGACCATGTGATAGGACCAGAGCCAAGATAGAAAACAAAGCCAGAAGTAGACTTCCAATCATTGACATCACTAGCCCAATCTGAGTCAGTGTAGCTAACAATGTGAGGATCCCCTTATGTGTAGTGAATTCCATAAGAAATGGTGCCCTGAATGTACCTCAAAATATGTTTGGCAGCTTGTCAGTGACTCTCATGAGGATCATGGGATAATCGAGAGACAAGGCCAACTGCAAAGGAAAGATCAGGATGAGTGTGAGTCAGGTACAACAAACTTCCAACCAACTACCTGTAAAGTGTAGAATCTATTGAAGGAGTGGGGTAAGTAGTAGTCAAAACAACTCCTGACTGAAAAGGTGTGGGGGAAGGCTTGCAATCAAGCATGCCAAAGTGCTGAAGCATATCAAGAGCATACTTTTGCTGGTAAATGGAGATCCCATCAAAAGACTAAATCACCTAAAGACCAAGAAAATATTGCAGAAGACCAAGATTTGTCATCTCAAACTGCTCCATCAAAGCTTGCTGAGCATGCTGAATCATAGAGGATGAGCTACCTATGATGAGGAGATCATCAACATATAGTACAAGAATCAAGATCTCACCCTCAAGATTATGAATATAGACTGTGGGATCATAATGACAGCATGTGAAACCAGTGGAGAGCAAAAAAGAGTCCATCTTCTCATACCAAGCCCGAGGGGCCTGTTTGAGACCATATAATGAACGCCAAAGTTTGCAAACCAAAGAAGCATCCTACACAAATCCCTAAGGCTGCTCCATGTAGATCTCCTCTTGTAGGTCACTGTGCAAGAATGAACTCTCCACATCCATCTGAAAAATGGGCCATCCCCTAGAAGCTGCAAGTGATAGTACAAAGCAAATAGAATTCATCTTGGCGACAGGGGAAAATGTCTCAGAGTAATCAACATCCTCAAGAAACCCTTCACAACAAGACATGCTTTGTACTTATCAATAAAACCATCAGCAACATACTTGGTGCGATACAACCATTTGCATCGAACCATCTTTCTGCCCTTACGAAGAGGATAGAGATCCCAAGTACTATTCCTCATCAAAGAAGAATACTCCTCCTTCATAGCACTATCCCACTCAGGGTGACCTATCACCTCTAAAAACTTCTAAGGATCCTCTGAAAGAGCATGACTCAAAATACTAGAACTTGCAGTATGAGAACGAGTGCGACGAGTGTCTAAAGGATCACCTGCCATAGAGCCTGCCGCCTCAATAGTAAAGTGAGCCCATTTGGGCATCTGAGATGGAGCAAGTGGAGGTGGAGATGGGGGATCAGAATCATCCTCAACATAATCTTGAAGATTTGTAGTGGGAGGAGTAGGTAGTGAAGTAGACACTGGAGACAAGGTATCTAGTGTGGGAAGGCGCTCATCAAACTGGACATCCCGTCGAAATAGGACCTCTCTAGAATCAGGATCAAACAACCTGTACACCTTAACATCCTCACAGTAGCTAACAAAAATGAGGGGTCGACTCTTCTGCTCCATGGCTCTCCTCTGAGCATCAGGAATAAATGCCCATGCCTCACTACCAAATACTCAAAATGATGAAACATCAGGCTTGTCATGAGACCAAGCCTCCTGAGGAGTCATATGTCGAATCGCCTTGTGAGGGATCTGATTCTGAATATAGTTGGCACAATTAACTTCCTCAGCCCAAAAGGATGGATCCATGGACCTGGACTGAATCATACAATTCGCCATCTCCCGTAAAGTCCTGTTCTTTCTCTCAGCGACACCATTCTGCTGAGGGGTGTAGGGAACAGTAAACTGATGTTGCAAACCATGCTCAGTGCAAAAATATTTGAAAGCCTGATTCACATACTCCCCCCCATTATCTGTACATATCCGCCGAATAGAAAGGCCAGACTACTTCTCTACAAATGTCTTGAAGATTTGAAAGGAATCAAAGACATCAGACTTGTAATTAAGAAAGTACACCCATGTGTGTTTGGAGAAGTCATCAATGAATGTGAGTACATACTTGGCCCCAGAAAAAGAAGTGGGAAATGACATGAGGTCACTATGAATCAACTCCAAGGGTGCCAAAGCACAAGTGGCTCTTCCCTTCGAAAAGGGATCCCTGTGATCCTTGCCAAGCACACAACCATGACAAACACCGTCTATGCAGGAAATATGTGGAAGACCAAGAACAAGTGCATGTGTACTCATCTGTTGAAGATATATGTAATTCACATGGCCCAAACGCTCATGCCAAAGCTTACTCACTGAATCTACATGTGTTATAAGAGATGAACCTGTACCCTCAGAAGGATCAAATCCATCAAATCTGTAAAGACGAGATGTAGTATCAACATACCCAGTAGCCACAACCAAATCAGAGTCATGGAGGTCCCAAATAACCACATCATGTGGTGAGAACTCAACTATCTTACCAGAGCCAGAATGGAAAATCTGATAAATGGATAGGAGGTTTGTCGAGATGTCAGGAACAACCAGAACATCCTGTAGAGTACCCCCATACAAAGAGACAGAACCTGAACCCAAGATTGAAAGCTATGTAGAGTCACCCACTGCAATCTGTGAAGTACCACAAGAGGCAAGAGAAGTGACCAACTGCTAAGTGTGAGTCATATGGTGAGAAGCACCAAAATCTAAAATCCATGTGGACCCATAGGTCAATGCTCGAGCAGTGAGAGCATGGCCTTTCCCTGTGGAAGGAGAAGATGACTGAGGTGAGGAGATGTGATGCTGTTGCATGGCTTCCTCTAAAGCCTCTAATCATTTCCAACACCTGGAAACTGGATGTCCTTCCTTGCCACAGAAATTGTAAGTGTCTCCTAATTTCTTCTTATTCTTGGAGGAAGACTCACCAGACTTTGAAGAGTTCCCCTGTTTCGGATTAAGTGGTGGTTTGGAATCAAACTTAGGAGGTGGTTTGGAGGAATGCTCACTGCCTGCAGAATCTTTCTTGGGCTTCAGTTTCTGCTTTTGTTTCTCCTTAGATGACTGAGCAACCAATTCTTTGTTCTTTGATCCTGAGAGCATATCTATCTAAGAAAGGTGTGACTACTCACGAGACAAACGCTCACAAAACACATCAAAGGTAGGCATGGTAAAACGAGCACCCAGACCATCCATGGTGGAATAGAAAGAAGAAGAAAATATCTAAAATGGACCATGAAGCTTTGAAAGGATCAAGTAAATGCACTCTGTGTCTAACTTATCCTTGCCACAATCCTGTAAAACAGTGCAGATAGTTTTGAACTTGTTCAAAAAGTCCTCAATAGTGGGAAATGATTCAGGCAATAGTGAAACTAGCTCTACCTCAATCTGTAATGCTCAGAACTCATTAATGGTCCCAAAAAGTGTCTCAAACTTCAACCACATGGATCGAGGAGTGAGCGAAGCATCAAGGTGAAATAGAAGACTATCTAAAATGTGCATGGATAGCAAACCCATAGCTTCATCCATCTTGTTCCTGTGATGAAGAATCTCAAAAGGATGTTGCAACTAAGGTTGAACCCCATCTAAACAAGACCACAACCCTCATGACCTGAGAAGCCTCATCATGCGAGACTTCCAGGTGTGATAATTGTGTGATATGAGTAACTCAACTGAGGAGTCTGCCATGAAACCCTGCACCTGTACCTGCTTGTGTTTTTTATTATTATGTGATCTTTCAGAATAGACAGAAGATGCAGAAGGGTTTGATTGTTTTGACAGTTTTGGTGTTCTAGTTTTTTGATATAAATGACATAAAGCGAGAAAAAAACACCCCCCCCACAAGAGATAAACCCAAACCCTAGTACAAATTGAGAAAGAGGAAGAAATGCATAAGCAAAAAATCTTCAAAAAAAATTATCGTGTACCTGATGAAAATTCTAAGAAAGAAGATCATAGATCTGAATATAGCATGCTAAGATCTTTCCAATGCCTATTCGTTTTTGAAAAACGGAGTCTGTTTGCACCTTCTATGGCCCCGAAAGTGCAGAAAAAAGACCCCACTTTGACTAGAAAAAAATATAGTCAAACAGAAAATATAGAAAAAATTACTAGTACCATGGTGTTCGGCACGAAATCAGGTTTATGGCGATATTTTGTTTTATAAAAATTGACTCTGTATGCTCAAGTTAGAGCGAAAAAAACACTCCCCTGTCAATATGCTTTGAAGGGTAAAAAAAATGTCACTGGTGGTAGAGTGGTGGTTGTAGGGTGGAGCCATCGGGCTGAGCAGCTGGGTGGTGGCGACCGGAGAACCAGCTGTGGCCAAAGTTTGATCGCCAGCGGGTGGTGTCTACCGGACCGGTGATGGAGGGCGGTGCCAGTGGTCGGCGGAGGCTGGCAGGGTACTACCGCCTGCAGTACCTGCAAGGCCCATGGTACCCTGCATACCATGGGTGCAAACCCAAGAAAAAAAATTTAAAAAAAACTGTCAATATTTTTTTTTCGTCGCCTTTTTTTTTTAATTGATTTTTTTAATAAAAAAAATTAGTTTTGGCCTGCATGCCGTAAAAAGGGAAAAAAAAATTGAATTTTTTTCTTCTTTAACTGCGTACAAATCCATACGGCCCCAAATCAAAAAAAAAATCCTTAGATGGCAACTTTGTCCAAATTGAACAAATTTTATATGAAAATAGGGTTTTTGGGCCTTTTGGACTCAACCATGATGTCGATTTTTTCCCAAAGTGCACCAAAAATAAACCCCCAAAATCCACAACAGAAAACTTCTGAAACCCCAGATCTGTTTCCAATGCAAAAATTCTCAAAACAAGAACAAGTAGCTGCAGATCTGATGCTTTGATACCATGTAGAAGTTGAGAAAATACTTCATAGGAGCCCAATGATCTCTGCAAGCTAAGAATACCTGTTATGGGGAGAAGCAAAGAGAAGCAACACAGAAAACAGTAAAAAATGCTCAAAGATGTGGAGCTCTTTATTTACCAATGTGTAAAAGAATAATAATACAAAAGAAAAGTTTCAACCACATATAGGTCCAAAAAAACCTAGAAAGGAAAACCCTAGGCTTGCACATTAATAATTAATAAAATAATTAATTATTATGCACCTAATGTTAGCTTAAGTGTAAAAGAGATAAAAGGGAACTTTAATTAACTAAACAAATATTGTTTAATTAATCAAGTAAATAACCAATTACTCTAACATTTAGGATTTAAGGGTAGAGGGTAGAGGGTTTAAGGGTTTAAGGGTTAAGGGTAGAGGGGAGAGAGATAGGAATGACTGAGTGAGAGAGATACTTGAGAGAGGGAGAGGGGTTAAGAGGGAGAGGCTTGAGAGAGAGAGAGAGAGTGGGAGAGAGATAGAGGGTAGAGGTTTAAGGGTAGAGGGCTTAAGGGTTTAGGTTTTAAGGGTTAAGGGTTTAGGGTTAAGGGTAGAGGGGACATAGATAGAGGGAGTGAGTGAGAGATAGAGAGAGAGACCTGAGAGGGGGAAAGGGGGTAGGAGGGAGCGACTTGAGAGAGAGAGGGAGGGAGTGGGAAAGAGATAGAGGGTATAAGGTTAAGAGTAGAGAGTAGATGGTTTAAGGTTTAATGGTTTAGGGAAGAGGGTATAGAGTTTAAGCGTGTAAGGATAGAGGATAGAGGGTTTTAGGGTTTAAGGTTTTAATTGTTAAGGGTAGAGGGTTTAAAGGTTTAAGGGTTTAAGGGTAGAGGGTAGAGGGTAGAGGGTTAAGGGTAGAGGGGAGAGAGATAGGAGTGAGTGAGACAGTAGACTTGAGAAAGAGAGAGGGAAAGGGAGGGAGAGAGGTAGTGGGAGAGAGATAGATGGCAAAGGGTTAAGGGTAGAGGGGGGAGAGATAGATGGAGTGAGTGAGGAGTTGAGAAAGACCCAGAGAGAGGGGGAGATGGCACAAGGAGACCTGAGAGAGAGGAGGAATGGGAGAGAGATAGAGGGCAGAGGGTTTAAGGGTTAACAATGGTTAAGGCAGATGGCAGAGGGGACCCTGAGATAGAATTATTGAGTGAGGAGAGGAGAGTGGTAGGAGGGAGAGAACTGAGAGAGAGAGAGAGAGGAAGGAGTGGGAGAGAGATAGAGGGTAGAGGTTTGGGTTAGAGTGGCAGAAGGCCTAATGGTTTAGGCTTTTAAGGGTTGAGGGTCAGAGGGTTGAGGGTTGAGGGTTTAGGCATAGGTTTGAGGGATTAGGTTGAGGCAGAGGGCATAGGGCTGAGGGATTAGGCAGAGGGCAGAGGGCATTGGGGTTGCGATGAGGGTTTAAGGCTGAGGGTTACCAATTTAAGGCTGAGGGGTATAGGGATTAGGGCTGAGGGTAGAGGGTACTTGGGCTTCAGTGGGGTACGTGGTAGAGGGTTCTGTGGCAGATGGTTATGGTTTTGGGTTTAAGGGTTTAGGGTTAATGCAGTATAGGGTAGAAGGCTTAATGGTTTGGGGGTGGAGGGGAGAGAGATAGAGGGTAGAGGGTTATGGGTGAGGGGAGAGATAGAGAGAGTGAGGAGAGAGGCAGACCCCGAGAGAGGGAGAGGAAGGATAGGAGAGACTTAAGAGGAGAGAGAGAGAGGGAGGGAGTGGGAGAGAGATAGAGGGTGGTGAGGTTTTAAGGTTAAGGGTGGAGGGTGGAGGCAGGATGGGAGCTCAGATAGTAGTGGAGTGAGTGAGAGAGAGAGACCCAGAGAGGGAGAGGAGGTAGAGGGAGAGACTGAGAGAGAGATGGGGGGAGAGAGTGTGAGAGAGATAGAGGGTATAGGGTTAAGGTTATAGGGTAGAAGGTTTAAGGGTTTATGTTTTAATGGTTTAGGGTTGAGGGTTTAGGGTTTAGGGTAGAGGGTAGAGGGTTTAAGGGTTGAGGGTTGAGAGTTTAAGGTTGAGGGTAGAGGGTTGAGGGTTTAAGGGTAGAGGGATTAGGGTTGAGGGTAGAGGGTATTGGGTTGAGTGTAGAGGGTAAAGGTTTTAAGGGTAGATGGTTAATCATTTAGGGTTTAGGGTTAAGGGTAGAGGGTAGAGGGTTTAAAAGTTTAGGGTAGAGGGGAGAGAGATAGAGAGGGAGGGAGTGGGGGAGAGATATATGGTAGAGGGTAGAGGGTTTAAGGGTTTAAGGGTTAAGGGTAGAGGAGAGAGGGTTAAGGGTACCTTGAGCATAACTCCCCAAGAACACATGTCATCCTTGGATTGTTGGCATGAAATGGCCAATCAAAAGTTAGTTTCCATTTTCTCTCTCTTTTCCCATGTATCTCTTATATTTCTATCTCATGCTCTCTTTCTTTGTCAATTCCTTTCTCTTTCAATATCTATCTCCATATCTCTCTCTCTCTCTCAATATCTATCTATCTTAGTTTTTCTCCTCTCATTCTCTATCTTTTGAGTTTTTCTCTCTTTATTAGCTGATAGGCTACATATATTGTGAGATTTGAGGCTGAGATAAGTTTGATGCCTACAAACCACTATTGATTCATTGGAAAACAACTTTCAACTACCATTTCATGGTAAACCAACTACATTTTAATGGTAAAATCCTTTAAATATTAGGTAAAAGCCTCCAAAATCTCGCTTTTCACATAGAAGTCATATAAATATTGATTTTGCAATTGGATGGGAACATTCTATTTCCATTTGCAGTATTTTTGTTAATTTGATGGAAGATTTATTTTTTTATTTCAATTGATTTATGTTTTAAATATGTGTGCAAATATTTTATAATTAGATAATACTTAATTTCTTTAAAGAAAAAATATAGATATTTCTAGATTTATTTCATTCCATTATTTAACACTTATTATTAATTGTTTAATTACACTACATGCAACTAGAATTTAGGCAAAATGAGTTTAAAAAACCTCACTAGATTGAACAAGTATTGCATAAATGAGTTTACACATGCAAGCAAAAAAAGTGAGAGATGATGAGCTATAAGTGGAGTTGAACTTTCAAATGAAATCAAGGATTCTTGAACAAGTACTTGAATTCCATGGAAAAAATATGTAATTGGAAATATCTACTCAATTTAAGGGTCCCAATGTGTTTCAACCACTAATTTTTGTCCAAACAAATTTAAAATACTTGTCATCAACATATATTATAAGTAACTAAAACAATCCAGAGTTCAAAAAAGTTACTATAAGTTCTCACTTGAACATGTATACATGTATAAGTGAACTTGAAAATCATGGATATAATCTAACTCAAACATTCTGGTTCAACCTGCTCTTCAACAACATGTAAATTTTTTTGGTGATCATCACTATCTCGTTTCCATTTTTTTCGTCCACGTGCATGTGGACCTACATGAAGATGTAGGGCAGCAGCAATTATTAGGTGACTATATTGATATACCTTTTTATCGGGTTCATAGTCAACAAAATGAATCCCATGTTGAACAACTTTGACTTGTTTTAGATATATCCCTTGCACTAAAATGGAACTTGCACGGTAAGCATGAACCTAAGGTAAGACATGTGAACGTGTACAACATTTTCGTGCTCAAGTTTTGTATAATATATATTTAATTTTTTTAATGTAATGTACACATGTACAAAATGTATATATATAATTTTAAATTCAAACTCACCTTTGGGAAATAACATTCCATCACTTGTTCTAGGTTGTGTTAGCTTATTCCTCTCTTCTGTGCAATGCAATAAATAATAGCTAACACCTTCTATGTTTCTAGGCTCTGCTATGACTGTAAAAACATCTCCTCTACATAAAATTTACACAGAAAAATTCTAAAAAAATTAGAATTTTCTCTAGACTTTAAAGATCATTAAATTTATATAATATTTAAATTATTGAAAACTTACACATGTACCTTTTCTAACCAATCTTGAAATATGGTCATAATCATTTGAAATCAAAGGAATGTCTTAAAATATTTCATCCTTATTTTTGGCATATGTGTCTGAAATGAATAGTGGCACCGTATCCCATTTACTAACATATCCAAGTTCTTTGTTGTTGCATGCATCAGAGTTTCCCGCAATGCACTCAGTGCAAAAACAAGAGTAATCCCTTGTGTTTAATGTCCATCCACTCTGACTATCTGAACTCATAACACAATGCAAAGATCTTGTTTTGTCTACCCTCTTGTATCCATGCATTGATCTTCTGTCCACACCTAGATACATGTACAAAAACAAACTTATGTGAACAAACATGTATATATATATTTTAAATTTAAATAAATTCAAATTTTTGAAAATGTGATTTATACATACCCGATATCTCCCAAAACACTCTATGTGGAATGTTTCAATTTATTCTTGAAGATGTGCTGACCTCATTTGATGCAAAGTGTTTCTTACACCATTCAACAACATCATGTGCATCATCTATACGATCTTCCGAATAACTCATTTGATACTTTCTTAAAGCACATTTGATGCAAGCTCTTGCACCATCATGCTCACCCTTTCCATGCCCACTCTTAAAGAAACTCCAAACATGTGGTATTTTGTAAATTTTATGATATCTAGATAGTGCATAAAATGGTCGTGATGATTTAAATTGTACTGCACATCCATATGACCATATAAAATTCTTTTCAAATTTTATACCCCTACTTCTCAAATTCTCAAAAAAATTGTAAAGAAATGTTGTACAAAAAGTGTGTCATGCTCTTTATCATCACTAATATAAAAGTGATTCTTTCTTAATGGCTCATTTTTCATTTGTACTCTCAATACCATCCAATTATGATTGTGCATGTCGATAACACACATGAACCATAATAGTGATCTGCTTTGAAAAGTAATATTCTGATTGAATCTATTTTTGATGTACAAAAGAGTAATTTTCTGCAAAGTCAACTACTGATAGAATTGTTCCAAGTGGGAAAGTATCTCTTAAGGTTTGAAATTGTTGTGCTTGCCACTTAGCAAAAAAGGAATGTTGTATGTATGGTTGTATCAATTTTAAAAAATCTTCCATAAATTTTCCAATAGGAATCTCCTCTTCTACATAGTTTAACCTTGTGTATTCTTTCCCAAAATTTGTTTGAAACTTTACATACTTGTAACTCTTTCAATTTATTGTCTTTGTTAGGTCAGTATCTTTGTTTCTTGAATGAAATTTAGCCAAATTTCCATATGTTTCACAAAGTCCTTTTATGCAGTTTATTTCAGTTCCATTTTCATGATCACATAACATATCCTTTATGAACAAACTTACCTGTTTAGGAGGTGCATTTTGAAAACCATAACTTTCTTCTCTCATCTTTCAAAACACCTAATAGTAGAGATCAAATTCAATATGATAACGACAACAACAAATTTTTAAAAACTTGTTTATCTTCACATAATATGGCTTAAACCTTTCAAACATTGTTTGCCCAATCTTTATATGAGGATACTTATTACAAAAGTTTGTATACATCTCAAGTTGTGTTATGTCTAACCAATGTTTAATATTATTTTCATAAATATTGGGCCCAATCTTGTGTCTCATAACATCTCTAGTATTTGATGATGGACGAGTCTTTTTATTCCAAAAACTTGAGATCAGTTTCCTAACAACATCTTCAATCCTATTAGAATGGGGAGCTCTACACATTATTGCCCAATTTCCTTCTGAACTATCATCCAAAACCTTTCTCTTTTTCTCATATTTTATTAGTGTGATTCTAATATAACCAATTTCAATCGAAAGTGCGGAAATTTTTCTTTTTCTTACTATATCTTGATTTAAAATAGATGTCAACATCACCCTTCTTGTAGTGGCCTTATCCACTAATCGAGATCCTTTCCAAATGGAATCTAAGCCCTTTTTAACATTTTCAACAATATATTTTTGTAATGCCATTTGTTTCTTCTTATTTGATGTTGAATGTACACCCAACAATTGTAATGACTCTTTTAGCTCATTACGAAGAAGTAAACATAATAACAATTGGGTTTTTTCAAGTGTTTCAAGATGATTGAAATGATCATTGATTATTCCATCTAAATATTTATTCATTGACCTCTTACTCATATTTATAGGTTGGTCGTCATAACATTTCAGTTTCTCCATATCCATTTCAAGTAAATGAGCTAAATTTCTATAAGAATTTTTTTTCCTCACCTTTTCAGCTAGTTGTATATGCTCATCCATACCAATAGAAGGAAGTGATCCTAAACCCTCCCCAACATGCATTGTTTGAACTTGGGCCTCCTCCCTATCTTCAAGTTCCATGTTTTCTTTAGTAGATTTGTTTGATCCAATATCTAGATTTGGCTCGACTTTAGCTTGAGAACTTCCTACTTGTTCAGCCCTTTCTACATGTCACAAAATATTTTGCAAAGAAAGTGAGAGATGATGCTATATAAGTGGAGTTTATGTATGCAAGAAAAAAAAGTGAGAGACGTGATGCTATAAGTGGAGTAGAACTTTGAAATTACATCAATCTTGATTCTTGAACTTAAGAATTCCATGGAACAAATACAATTGGAAATGCATTGAATTTAAGGAAATGGAAAAATGAATTTTCAAAGTCACTAGGTTTTGGAAATTGGATACATGAATTTACATGCAAGAAATGAAAGTGAGAGACTATGAGCTATTTAAGTGGATTTGAACAAATAAAATAAAATATTCTTTAACTTAATAATTTCATGTAACGAATGCAATTGGAAATAAATGATAAGGAATTTAGGCGAAATGAGGTTCCAAGTTATGGTAATGTCTATGCAAGATGACTATTTTTTAGTATTAAAGTTTCCAAGTTATCTAACATGGTTTTCATAATTGGAAATAGATTTATAAGGAAAACATTGAGGTGTTAATAAAAGTCCTAAACACACACAAGAGAGAGAGAGAGAGAGAGAAGAAATAAGCATGTGCCTTGTTTCTTTCTATGATAATTTTCCAACTTTTGTTTGTGCCTCTTTTGTTCTTCTTCTTTTGAAAATTTTCATTGAGCCTTATTTTTCTTTTTCTTTTTCTTTGTTGTCCCATTTTCTTCTTCAAGTTAAAGATGACTCAAAAAAAATCCTCTACCAAAGGTAAATTCTCCTCCAAAATTTTCCTTGATTGATAAAAATGCAAAGTTGTCTTCTCCAATATTTGCCTTGATTGATAAAAATGCAAAGTTCTCTTCTACAAAATCTGCCCTCCTTGATAAAAATGCTAAAATCTCTTCTCCAAAATATGCCTCCTTGATAAATGTGCGAAAATATCTTCTCCAAAATTTTCTCTCCAAGTGATATAAATGTGAATTAATCTTGCAATTTGATATGGAATAATGAAAAATAAGCTTGTATTTATATGCATATGGGAAAAAAATTAAAATTAAAATGCATTCATTGGCCAAGGGTTCGAGCTCAAATTCACCTTCAACTATATTCAAATTTTATAACATTACATGTGTACATGTACATGTGTAGAACTACATATGTCTACATACATTTAATGTATTTAATGCACATTTAACATGTGTTTAACATATATAAATCATAAATATGTGAGCTCATGAGTTCTCTAAATATAGATTTAAATTTTTTATAAACACGTTATTGAGTGTAAACATGTACATGTATACATGTATCTATTAATTTATCTATGTGTCAATCAAGGGTTCAAGCTCAAATTCACCTTCAATTATATTCAAATTTTATAACATTACATGTGTACATGTACATGTGTAGAACTACATATGTGTACATAAATTTAATGTATTTAATGCACATTTAACATGTGTTTAACATATATAAATCATAACTTGGATTCTACATTTCAACACTACATTTTTCCCAGAAGATGGCAATGGGCAGGAGCTGCAATTTGAAATCTGCAGAGGGTGAAGGAGGGGATGGTGAGGATGATGAATCGGATGAAGATGGTTGGCATTTTAAACCACCTTATTTTCTTGTGCTTGGATTTGTTAAGGCTATAGCAGTGCTGGGAGGGTGTGGGACTTTTGGATTTTCTATTGCGGAAGGGATTGGGTTTCCTACTGGAGCTCTAAAGATCTTTCTCTTCTCTGTAACTCTTTACCTTGGGTCTCTCTCTTTTCCTTAGGGTATTTTATCTTTTCTTTCGAGCTTTCTTTCTAGGTTGGCCCATTTGGATCATGGTTTTAAGGGGTCATTTTCTTCTTTTCCCATGTTTTTTTCTCTTGGCGGCTCGGTCTTGGGTTCATTGAAGTTGTTGGTTCTTGTGAATGCTCGAGAGGTGCCTTTCCATTCTCAGGGTGTTGTTCTTCTCTTGGACCTATTTAGGCCTATCTTGGTGAAGTGGGTCCTCTGGTGTTCAGTTTTCTTTAGTATTTTGAAGGTTGGGGTGTAGGGTGTCTAGAGGAGTGGCTTGAGTTGGTGCCTTCTCTAGTCTCTCTATTTGGTCTTCCCCATGAAGATTCTATGTGTGGTGTTTTCCATCCAGTCTGAGAGTGTTGTTCCTCACACCTCGAGCTCTTAGTTTTTCTTCCTTTTTTGCATGGCCCTTTCCCCTACTACGGCTAGTTACACTGTTGTGCCTTGTCTGGTGGTTGAGGGGCCAAGCCCTTGTTTTGTTCTTCCCCTCTCTCTTGCTCTCTAGATCTTGGTTGGAGACCATGGTTGTGTGGGGGGTCATGACTTTTCAAGGTTTGGCTTCTCTTTGTTGGCACAGGGGTCTCTGTTTCAACCTCCTACTGTCTTGGTGGTTGTTGGGTTCGTTTTGTTGGCCTTTGGAGTGGTTATCCTTGTGATCTCCAGTTTTTCTTCCACTCCTTTGGAGTTTGGTTTTTTTTTGTAGTTTAGAATGATCCTCTTAGGGTGGTGGAGCCCCTATTTTCCTTTGAATTGGGTTGGGTCTTTCTTTAGCCCCCTCTTGATCAACTAGTGTTTGGGTTTTATGTGTTCTTGTGGTTTTCCTATTGCAATGCTTCTTTGGTTACTACTATTTGGAGTGTTGACTTTGTTTGGGGAATGTTTTCCAAAGACTTGTGGCTAATTGATTTGTCTTCTACTCTTGTTATGTTGGTGGATGTTGCTTTAGCTCAATATTTTTTGTTGGTTGAGTTGCTTCTTATTGCTCTCTTTTGGTACCCATTACTCATGTTGCTTGGAATGAGGTGGGTTGTCATAATACCAGAGTGTTGGTATTCCTTCTAGGTGCTACAGTTTGGCTCTCCTATGGAGGTGGAGATAGCTCCTACTGAGGTGGATCCCTCTCCTATTGAGGTGGAAATGGTCATTGTAGTTGCAAAGGGTTGTCCCCTTTCTTTATGTTGGTTCCTTTTGAGGTGGAGCTTGTCTAGACAGGAGATTGTTGGCTCTCGTAGTTTTGTTTCTCATCCTCCCCTATAGAGGGGATCTCTCTCTTATTGAGGTGGAGATTGAGTTGGTGCATTGGGTGGTGTGGTGCTTCAAGTTGGTTGTTGTCCCTTTGAGTTTTTTTGTGCTCACAGATTCCCTTCTTGAGAAGGACAAGAGTTTTTACAAGTGCTATTGTTTTAAAGGTGTTTTTGGTTGGATGGTGCTACTTTTCAAAGGCCTCAAAATTCGTGATGTCTTGGCCACCCTTGGGGTGGATGTTGTTATGGACTGATGCTTTTATAGCCTGGGGTGGCTTGCATGCCTATTATGTTTGTTGTGCTCTTAGCCCTAGGTTCTCTCAAGATGTCTTGATGGGCTTAGTTGTCTTATGGTGGTTTGGGTCTCAAGATTTGCTAAACCCTACTAGTAAGGGTTTGAAGTATGCTTTATTTTACCCACCCGTGGGGTGGTTGCTATTTCAGGATGCTATTTTGGTAGAAGGGAGGGTGGTCGATTGGCCTATTATGCTGGATAAGAAGCTTGTTTCTAAGATTATATGTGGTTCAAGCCCTTGTATGCCTATTTTGCTAGTCGTGAGGCCTTTTTTTTTTGTTTGGTCCCTTTTGTTTCTCTTGTAAGACTTGAGGACCGTAGTGTTTTTTCACCCTTGGGGTGACTGCTATTTTTGTTTGTTGTTTTGGCCTAGTGGCCTGTCCTACTTTTGTTATTTTGCTTCGTTGTAATTTCTTGTTATTGTCTTACCTTATTTTTGTTCCATGTATTGTTGTGCTAACCACTAAATCTTTCGAGTTGTAAAATGGTCAGGGCCCTTTCAAAATCCATGCTTACCTAATCAAAAACATATATAAATCATAAATACGTGAGCACGAGTTCTCTAAATATAGATTTAAAATTTGTATAAACATGTTATTGAGTGTAAACATGTACATGTGCACATGTATATATTAATGTATAAACATTTAAATATAAGAAAACACATGTACATGTAGATAGATTCAATGTATAAACATAACATGTTATAAGCAAAGAGGTGCATGCACATAGATTGAATAAAAATAAACATATAAACGTAGATTGTATAAACACTCTTGAGTGTACTAAACATGTACATGTACACAAGTAGCTTAATGTATAAACATTTAAACATAAGCAAACACATGTACATGTAGATAGATGAACATAAACATAAACATTATAAGCAAATCTAGGTAAATGCACATACAGATTAAATGAAAATAAACATATAAACATAAGAAAATGTGTATGTATATCATATAAGCAAATGTACTAGAGATCATCAAATGTACCTGTAACAATGTATCAACAATCTAACAAATGTACTATCTATATCATCAAATGTAAGTAATAATTTATCAACAACCTAACAAACATGTAGCCCAAGTCATATATAATATTAAACAACTCATAAATCTAGTGTAGCCTAATATGAATGTCGACTCCTAGTCGAATGATCATATAAATGAGAACCCTACTCTAATGGATGTGTTGATCCCTGGAGATAAAATTGTGTACACAATGAGTTAAGTACATATAATATATTATAAATTTTATGAAAGTTATTTAATAATGTACATGTATTTTTAAATATCTATCTAGATCTATGCATACATATGCATGTACATATACATGTGCATATATAAAAATTTAAAACTCACATGTCCACTGGAAACAGAATCATCCACAGTCACGTCGACGTACACGATCTAAACCAAGGATAGGAGTAACATGAGGTATGTCCATCTACAATATATATACATATATATTTCATGAATATCTAGTTAAAACTAAAATTTAAAAAGAATTTAAAAAAAGAATTGAAACATGCACATGCACATCATTTGGTATTGGATGATCTAAGTCCTCTACAATAGTCATCTCCACCAAATCAACCAAACGCTCAGTCAACGTGTCAATATCTACATCCATCTAAGCCATCGCATGTCATGCCAGAAATGATGAGTGAAGGGATCTATGCAGCTGACATGGCATCAACAATGATGAACCAAGACCGGTCAATAAATCCATAAAACCCATAGTTTGCGCAACAGCCAAATGATCTATAGGTGGATCTTGATGTGCACTAGTGTTGGGCTGAGAGTGATGGGATCCTGGATGTGAATGAACTCCTAAAGAAAAATGACCTCTGACCTAGTCTATAGTGATCCCATAGTCTAATGCGATGAAGGAATATGCCTCCAAGAGGTCCTGAGCCAAACAATGCATAGTCTTGTGTGCCATATCTCCTATAAGTTCGTCGATTTGTGTGGTTGTAGGGATTCCTACCACTATAAAAGGATCCATGTTGTTGTCTTGTGTTGCAAATGGTGTGTATCATGAACATCTAGACATCAAATACTGACCCACACAATCAGTAGATATCCTAGTGGTCGTAATTGTAATGTCACCTACACTATCAATTGCTTCCTTTTGGGAAGTAGGAGACCTACCGCCAACCAATTCCCTAATGTTCACTAAGGCTATTTTATCTGCTCAATGATAGGTGGTCCTATCAACAATCCTTCCATGCCCCTAACCAGCATAAGGTGGAACGTAAAAGTAGTTGACTTTGAGGCCCAAATGGACCTCAGCATACAACTGCTTAACAAAATATAATGGAAGTTGGTCATTGTTTGGATATTGACCATGTGCTACAAGAAATCACAAGTAGATCAATTGTTCCATACCATCATCCACACATTTGGTGACTTGGTATCCCCTCACCTTATGTTTATTTTGATAGAATGGAAAATATTGGTTTTTAATCATATATTTGGTCACAACATTATGTATTTTTTTATAGGGAACCTCACCATCTACGTCCTCCCGCATGTGGGAAAGAATAGCAACTACTCTATCAGGGGAAAATGCACTAGTATCCCCAAGTTTATCTCTTATTCGTTCTAGGCTTTGTAATATGTTCGTGCAAGTTTCTGCATATATGCCTACATTTCTACCATCAATTAATGACTCTCTCAATCACGCAATCTCACTATTAGTATTTGCAAAGAGTGTTTACAGAGGTGGAATAGGTGCATTTTCCATGTGATATGTATGTACCTAAAGGATCAATGAGACCTAATTTTATAAATAAATACAAGTGTGCACATGATATAGAATACATAAATTAAACTTGAACACTAGATATATCTAGATAATAGTTCTCAAGTGCATACATGTACATTTAATAAATTTAATGTAACTTCTATCTAAATTAATAAACACTCATGAAAC
This sequence comes from Sequoia sempervirens, assembly GCA_007258455.2. Lineage (NCBI taxonomy): Eukaryota > Viridiplantae > Streptophyta > Pinopsida > Cupressales > Cupressaceae > Sequoia > Sequoia sempervirens. Next base: position 363,618,492 of record VDFB02105785.1, read on the forward strand.
AACTAAATTAAAAATTTACATAATTCAAATTCATGCACGAACTCATTTCACCAAAATGTAGAAACTTCTAACTATACATGTTTAAATATATATAAAATGATCTTAAATATATAAAACATAAAAAACATGACTAATGAAGGTGTTGAAAATGGAAGGAAACCAACATATAAAGTATAGATGAAGTAGCAAGGAGGATCACACCAAAGATGACATAAATAGAAGGCTAAAGTAGAATATTAATACACAATACACCATTGATTTACCCATCTTATAATCAAACCATGCCATAAATTTTTTAAAAAATTAAGTAGAGTCTCCAATGATAAATCTTTGAAGTGCTAGTATTCAAATAGGAATTAAGAATCTCTTGAGAATGAATCCTATGGAGATAAGCTCTTATTTATCAAGTATCAAACTCTTGGAAGAAGCACCCAAAAATATATTAAAAAGATCTTGTATTTTATTAGTTAAAGAGGATGAGGAAATATAAGTTTTATGTTGATGAATGGCTTTCTCTAATGCATCCATTCTATAAATGTACACCAAAATGTAGGATGACCAAGTGTGTAACAAAAGCTTCAAAAAGAGTCACTTGATTTCTTCTTCATCTTGGAACAAAACTTGAACTAGACTAAGTTTAAGGTTAAGGGTTACTTGTTTTATGATTGAAATGATTGTTGTTAATTATAGGTGCCTTATTCTCTATTGATTAACTTATGGATGGTGTAGATTTTATTTTGAAACAAGATTGTCTGGTGGTATGCACAGGTACTATTTTTGGGTTTACTAGGTAAGAGGAATCACCAAGTTATAATACAATAAACACTTTCAATATGGACCTACAATTGTGTATATTCCCAAGTAACATGATAAGTTAAAAGAAAAGAGAGATGAATATAGGTCACAAATAAAAAGGGTATAGAAAAAATCCTTTTCTAATTGTATGAAAAGTTAAGGAATATAAACTAACTTTGAAAGAAACTATTGATCTTTATGTTTCCTATGCTTTATTTCATCTTATCATTTCATCCTTGATAAGGTCATGTATTTCTAACCTATAAATGAATTTTGCAACATAGAGAGAATTCCTTGTCTAAGAAAATGTAACTGGCATAGAGGAATTGACTTGACTAAAGCACAAACAACACACTTAACCAACTATATATAAATCTTAAAATGCAACCTAAAGGGTTACCAATGACAAGATCCATGAAATAAAATTTCCAAATTTGATGAGGTTACTAATAGAAACATCAAATTTTACCACTAGAGACAAGGATGAGAAGCTTTAAATCCATATACATCAACATAAATCAACCTAAAATAATAAATTAATTAGTTCTATAACATGATGATTGAACATTTATATGAACATGAATTAGCAAATGTATCACCTGTTTGTAATGTTTCAAGGAAACGATATACTTGGATGAGTTATGAGGGTTTAAGAGAATATTCTAGCTAACCTACCTACGTATATTTTAGACTAATATTGCCTTGATTTTAAACAAGACAAGGCCTTCAATCAAGGATCACTAGGCTTAGAATACTTTTTAATTAGACCCATGATTATAGATCAATTTAAAATAAATACACTAGAACATGATAAGTGATTATATACCAATGGACCAAGATTATAATATTTCATATTAAATTATGTTCAAGTACATATTCTTATAAGGAACCCAATACAAGTCATGTATTCATACAAATATATAGGTTTTTGGTGATATAGATTGGCCAAGCTAAGTTTTGAAGGGGATTATTTTATTTCAAGGGATGAGAGTATTGTTGAGCACAGTGATGATGTACATGTATAAACCAATAACACATAGGATTTGATGCCAAGTGTCAAATGTAGTGACAATAGGAAAGCCTAAATTGTTAGCATAAATAGCTTAATGAAAATACAAAATAGTATGGATAGAGAATATAACGACAATATTTCTAAGGAATTATATTAAAACTAAGACATCTCAAATAAGGCATGAATACTAGGAAATGAGATGGTGATTGGTGGATAAAAAGGGGTAGCCAAACTACCAAGCCAATAAATATTGAGTAAGGGGAAAATTTTCCTACTAAACTGTAACAACAAAAGGAGGCCCAATCAAACTTTAAGTTAAATATTTTTCATGGCCTAGAAAGATCACAATAATTTCATATTTTCCCTAACATATGAAGATCTTATATAAGTATTTTAAATTTAAAGATGTCAACTTGACAAGCTAATAGGATTCAAGGAGGAGGAACTCAAAACTCTAGTATAAGTATTAGGTGGTCTAAATTGGTAGAGGCTAATGAATTTATATAAACATGTACCATTCAAGTGAAGAATATCAAACACGTTGATAAGTAAATTAAATCTGAGAATATGAGACCCAAAGAAGGCCTATAGAAGGTATAGTTATAAACCATATCTTGATGATTAAATGTGAACATAATATTCATATTCATGTAAATTGGATTCAATTATAAAAGTGTATTCCTTGTATTTGTGTGTATATTTTGTGACAAATTCCTCTAATAATAGGATCTTTGAATGTTTTCTATTGTATGTTAATTTACTAGGTACTACATTGAGGTCCTACAAGGAGCAAGTAGGGTAGTTGAATAAAGGGTAAAAAATCAAGATAAATTGATTGAAGGGTAAAATCTTAGGATAACAAAGTGAACCTAAGAAAAACTCAAGAAAATTTGGGCTAAGTTGGGGTAATATAATTGTAGTAGTGGAGGAGTGAAATTACAAGAATAAATGAGGATTGAATTAAGAGTTGGGAACTATTTAATTTGGTCAAGTAATAGTTGAAGGCTTATTCTATATAATCAATCCTTGACACAAATTTAAGATCATCTTCTAATTATCAAATGATACCTGAACTATTAGGTTATTAGGGATTCCTATCAAATATAATCCATCCAATTTGGTATCAATATCAAAAGAGAAAATATGGAGCTAGCCTCTTTATTAAGTGATGTGAGAAATTTCATATTCTTATCCTTTTTTTAGATTTAATATCATAATTATATCCCTAGAATTTTTAGTCTATATACACATGAATTATTTTATTTGAAAAATATTGTATAAATGAAGAAATTAAAAAATAATCAATACTAGAGTGTTTCATTAATCTTAATATAATAAATGGATAAGGACCTAAATGACATCTAGACTATCAAAAAATAAAGATACTCTACCACATCCACACAAGACTCTAGATTTTAACTCAATTTATTACATCTTTAAGGATTGGCCAAAATACAAAGGAGATGTGGTGACTAATGCTAAAAAAACAAGAGATTCCTATTTGCATAAATCTACTAAGAAATTCAATGTGTTTAATTATTCATTAAACTTGGCATATATTTTTTTGACACTATACTATAAAATAAGTTTGTATTAGGAATGCAAAGTAACAACATATAATAGTTTTGAATGGAGTTGCTTTCTAAGAAATGTTGAATCTTCCTAAGCCTACATTGAGATATGATGTTATTTTGGAAAAGTAGTGGTCTTAGGAGCATGAAATATTTGATTTATTAGAGAAGTGAGTTGGAGATGGTGTGTATCTACCAAGATTGAGAAAGTTGAATATTATTCAATTTCTAATTTTTCACTTGAAAATTCTAAGAAGAAATGATCTAAATGTTTAATCTATTTAGAAATACAAGTTCTAGTCATTTGTATTCAATGTGGGTTCCCTTGTTAAATATTATCTAGGAAAATCTAATGATTCACAACTATTGAGAATTAATAGTTGTATCCCAAAACATACAATTCATGTAGGGAATAAGAGGGCTAGTTTTTGAAATCTCCATACTAAATAGATAAATATTTTTATCAATAGAGTTTTCTTCACTGTTGATGAACTAAATACCTATTTTTAAGGTTCCTATCCATATGGGTTTTCAAGGAATTACATGCAAACACATATAATGAAGGAATAGCTATTATGACTACAATTATTTTTATGTAATTTTGAATCAAAAAGTCCATACTAAGATCACATTCCAAGAATGCACCCATTTTTAATAGAGGAGTTAAAGGAAAAAAAATGGCAACACAGTTCATTTACTCTTGACATCCTATCATTTCATTAGAAGGTACTTCTATTGGTCCATACAAACTACCCAAGTACAAGTGGAAAATTGTAAAATATGATACTTGTTACCAATTGAATAATTTAGTGGCTACAATATTTTTCATGAAGGGAATAATAAGTATACCTAGTTCTTCTTTTTGTCTCATGGGTGAAAAATATAAATTTTATAGTATTCTAAAATTGGTGAGTTGATTAAAAGTAATTTGAGATTAATAGATGGCCCCATATGTACTATGATTCTAAAGGAAGAATTAGAAAATTTGTAGCTTCCAAGAGGGTAAAGAATTTGAGATATAGATATGAAGCAATATTTTATGGTGATAAATATCATTATTATGGGATACAAAATGAGTATAACATGAGAAAATTGAGAGAAAATAGTAAATTTAAAGAGGAAGTTGAACTAGGCCTAACTTCTCGTATTGATAGGATGAAACTTCTAGACAATATTGACTCCAATTTACTCTTGGATACAATTAGGGATAAAATTTATGGAATGGATGGCCTATAATGGAATACTAGTGTTATAGTTTGAAAAAATATCCCAATTAGGAAGCATATATGGAGAGATCCTAAAGATTTTTTAGAACATATTTGAGGGCTCAAAAATAGGTGAAGCTTCAAGATGTCTACCAAAGACCACTATGTAGGAACTATCAACAACAATCCCTATGACTTCATCATTATTGTTCATTCATCAATTGTTCCTAAAATCAAGTGTTGTTATTGTTTATCTTGTTGTGTTATTTCCAATTCGCATGTCTTTGATAAGCTTGTATTTTCAAGTTAGCTTACCTAAGGAAATAAATATTTTAATTCATAAAAGTATTCGAAGGTTTTTTCAATTAACTTTATATATTCATGAACAAAATTTTTGACAAAATATTCTTAACTTTGTGAGTTAAATTTATTCATTGATTAGGTTATGAAATCAATTATATTTTCATGATTAGTCCTTAAATATAGGTTCATGATATTTTTGTTTAAAAATCTAGTATTAACAAAGAAATAAAAAAATAATTGATACTATAATAGTTTATTGATCTATATGTGAGGAATGATTGATTCATTTGAATGAACAAAATTATTATTATCTATCAAAATAGATGTAAGATGGTATAGATTTCCTTCCATTTGTTCTCGTGCTATTAGAAAATGTTATCAAGAACATTAGTTTTTTTTTAATAGGTTCAATTAATTGAACAATAATAAGAATGTATGTATTGAAGCACATAAACTTAAAAATTATATATATTTTGATAGAGACCCATACAATAGCATTTTATGTTAGTTAGAAATTCTTGTACCTTAGGTGCTTACATGCACATCCTTATTACTCTTCTCTAGGGTGTTACTAAAAAAATTAGTTCATTTTTTGCATGGTCATTATAAAGCAATGTTTATAGATTGATACATAAGGTTGTTATGGAGCATTATATGAAATATAAGGATATCACCAATGAACAATATGATCTTTTGTATTTCAACGACAACACATAATAAAATATAATGATTATTTTTTTAGGATCAATTCATATGAAACTATGATCAATGGACTAAAAGTCTAGAAAATGAAGTTGATCTAAATTGTATCTTACCCACAAAAGTGTTTTATGGATTTGTTGAAAATGGTTTAGAAACTTTCAATCAAATGAAATTGGAGGGTGTAAAGACACATGCAACATCATCCCAGAACAGGAGCTCCCATTTTGGCACAGGCAGGGAGGATGTTGCATGTGGCTTTACACCCGCCAATTGCATTTTCTTGAAAGTTTCTAAACCCTTTTCAACAAATCCATTTTTTGCATCATATTTTTAAGTGCTATAAGGAATCATATTTCGCTAGCCTATAGAATAACTATAACAACTTCCAGGCAACATCATTTAAATGAAACCTAAGTAATCAATTATGATTATTTTGGGCATCAAGTGGTCGCTTAGACTAACTTAACTAAGAACTTTGGAATAGGGTATGGATGTCCATCATAGTATAAAGGAATCTATGGAACAGGGTATGTACATTTCAATCATGGCAATCGCCCTACTAAGCATTGACAAGGCAAGTGAACTGTTTGACTGATAGCCTCAAGAAATGTGTTCTCATCGAATGCCATGATTGAAAGATATGCACAAAATGGTTTGTTGAAAATAGTTTATAAAATTTTAAGAAAATGCAATTAGGTGTGTCAATACCCTATTCCAAAGCTCATATTTTGGCATAGGAAAGGAGGATGTTGCTTGTGGTGGAGCTCCCATTTTGGCATAGGAAAGTGAATTATTTGACATGTATGTGAAATGTGGAAGCATTGACAATGCAAGTGAATTATTTGATATGCAAGTGAATTGTTTGACAAGTCAAGTGAACTATTTGATATGCCCAAAGACATGTATATGAAATGTGGAAGCATTAACAAAAAGAAAACAAAGTAGAGGAAACCAACCTAGAAGAAGTGGTTCCCTGGTCGTGGAGGGTGATGCTCATGGAGGGTGGCTAACTTCTTCAGTCACCTCAAGAATATGCTTGCTTTCATTCGCCTGGGGTTCGAGGGTTCACCCGCTACTGTAACAATGAAGAATGAAATAGTAATTTTTTACAGTAAAAACTTTTATTAAAAAAAACCCTAAAACATGGGTTTGAGTGAACCCCCATTCACTCAAACCTTATTATTTTATTACAAATTAATCTTCCCAAATGGATGGGGGTTCATTCAAACTAGGGGATTCAAGTGAACCATAAAAGGTGTTCGCTCAAACCACCTAGTTCGAGCAAACCCCCTCAAAATGATTTCCCACTAAAAATCCATTTTTCCTTCCTCATAAGAATTGTGAACCAATATTATGGGTTTACCCATGTTATATGTTACACTCTTAAACATCTATGAGGTACAAAAAGGACCTTATTTTCATGTTTGTGGGTTATATTTAATCATGTTACCTACCAATAGCTTTAAAGGTTCACAAACAAATTTCATGCAATTGGAGTTAGTTATAGCCATTGTTGAATTTTCAATTCTCCCTAGAGGCATTACAAGTACACTTGTAAAGACTAGAATACAATGACATGAGGATAAATATATCATATTTCTAGGGTGTTACATGAGGAGATAGAGCTCATATTTCTAGAGTTTTATTACAAATTGAGAGCTTCTCTAGGTGTATCCATGTGTCTTAGTAGCTTTATGTGTTTCCTTTACAATATTTTCTTCTATTTTATAATTTCTATGATTTTTTTAATATGAACATGTTAGAATATTATAAGTCTAAATAGTGGTGAAAAATAGTGATTTAAAGTTTATTTATATGCTTAAAATTTCTCAAGGTACTTATTAGTGGTAAAATTTAGGAGATATATAATTCATTATGATTCTCGTGACATTCCTAAGAATGTTGATATATATCTTAAAGTATAAACTAAATGGTAATAGAATTATAAAAATACATATTAAATCCTTAAGGAAACATTAGGGTTATTCATTTTTTCCCATGAAGATGTAGCTTTTATAACATTTATATTCACCAAACAAGATGATGCTCATATGTGGTATCTCGACCTTAAACATAATATAGTACAATCTTGGGTGGAATTGGAAAAATCCTTAATGACACAATTTGAAGAAATCATTGACCCAAATAAATATTTGAATAAATTTTAAGTATATTCAACATGAACCCAATGATTCTATTGAAGTTTCAACATTAGATTCTACATCATGCTTAATAGGTTTTTTTACCCTTTTGTTTCAAGAATGAGTTAACCATTTTGGATTCATATATTCATACCCTTACACTTTTACTTTGATGTTCACAACACAATCACCAATAGTAGTTACTCTTGTAGATTCTTGTAAATAGTACATTGGTGTGGATTAATAGCTTGTTCCTTGGGGATTTGGTGTGGGATAATTGTGCAAATTCAATAAAACAAACCATGGTATCATCCCTTGTTCTACTCTACCTTTATTTGATCCTATATTATTGGTAACACCCAATTTATGTAAGATTGATTCGTATGTTTTTCAATCAAATTAATTACATTCCTAAACCTAATCAAATACCTTATTCATGTAATCCACATACAATTTCTCATATACCTAGTTTAATTTCCCCTAAGGTTTTAGTAATTAATTTTTTCCCAATGTCATTCCTAAAACCATCCCAAATCTTATATATAATCAATTGAACCTAATTATGACATTGGAGAGGTAATTATAATTTCTTGATCTTGAATTGAGATTATTCAACTCCATTATTCAATAGAGATTTATACATATTTTTAGATGATGATGAAGAGAAGGTAAGCCCTAGTTCCTTATCACATGATGAAACATATAAAACTAATGAAGAAATTTTTTGCATTAATATTTTTCATGATGGGAATACCATGTATGTACCTAAAATTGAAGACAATCACCTACAAGCAATTTCACTCTTGCATTGTTTATATAAAGGTGTGATGACTCTTTAATTTTTAGTAGTGTAGATGATATTCATGAGGATAATACTAGTAGTAAATGTTTATCAAATATTGATTGGTGGGATGCTTCATTAGTTGATGATCATTCTAACATGAAAATATGTATAACTAATGAAGAGATGCAAATTACATATATATTATAAATATACGAAAATGCATCAATAATTGATGATGATTTTTATTTGATATACATACATATATATATATATCATTTACTCATACCTTATATTTATTATTTTATTATACTAGTTTGGCTATACAACCATGTGTATAGATTAACCTTAAATGTGATGAATTTCCCCTTAAATTAAAATGAACACTTCAAAAAATTTAAGGATCAATTTGTTATTATTATTACCCTTATAGGTAGATTATTACTTCTAAATGTATTGAAAACATAAAATAGGAGTAATATCAAAAATGGGTTTTCCAAAGTATTATCTACATAATGTGGGTATTAGATTAGGAACATTTTTTATTTGATTTATTTTGTTTTAATACTTTTTAGTTAGACTAGAATTTTAGAGGTAGGATGAACTTTGTTTGTTTATTGCATACCCTCCCACCTCATGCATATTTTATTTTTGGTTATTTGGCATCCTTTCATTTTATTTTACATGACATAGTCTTACTGGTTGGATTCAATTTTTCCTTGACTATCTATCTTAACCATGAGCCTTTTTTCTAAAAACTAGTGGGTATTGTGGTGATCCTCTTAGTATAGGAATTTTTGTGGGTGTGTAAGTTATGGATGTTTAGAACTAAATTTCAACTGTAGGTGATCCTAAACTTGGTAAATTTTGATTAAATTAGGTTTTAATCTTCTTGGTTTTTATATTTAGAATGATGTTGATTAGTCAAGCTATTCCATGATTACATATTAATACATTTCAATTTTTTAAGTAATGTTGTATGTAATTGTAAGTTTTTCTAGATTAAACTTTATTTGTTTTTTTTAATCATAATGTTTTGGATCACACTTTGTGATCCATCTTTAGGATGAGAAGAGTTGTATGAGAGAAAAAATGGTAGATAGCAAACCAAACTGAGTTAAAAAGATGGGGGAGGGGGGATGTTGCATAGGAATCGAAATGGGAATATTAGAAAATAGAAAAAATGTAAATTAAAAGGAGAGGGGGGGAGGATAAAGAAACCAAAACCAATTGAAAAAGGAAAAGAGAGAAATAAACCATAAAGCTAAACAATATGAAGGTAAGAAAAAGAAAGACAACAAAACCAAATAATTAAACAAAAGATAAACACAATAAAAAACAATTCCAATCTCTTACACAATTAAAAATGGAATAAATGAGATTCTAAAAAGGAAAAACATTAAGCCAAAAGAAGAAATATAAACGAAAACCTTAAACAGAATGAAAACAATTATAAGAATAAAAACCACGAAAATTCAAGGGCAATAAAATTCAAAGTTTGAGAAGCAAAGACAAAGGACACATAATATAAATATAAATATAAATATAAATAAAGGAAACAAAAATTATAGAATTAAACCAAAAATCAAAAACACTAAAACAAAAAAGTCAGATGAAGTTTAAACCAAAAGTCAATTGACATGACCTTTCTACAAATTCTCTCGATTATTTATGAGAAGGATGAAGTTTGTTTTATAGATTTTCAATTTTCAGATGAACGATCAAGATGCAACAATGAAAGATCAAGATCAACGATTAAGAACCGTTGAGAGGAAATAGATCGATCAATTATCTCATCTAATTGATCCAATCAAGGGAATTAATTGGATAATCAATGGGATTAGATTTAATGATTAGCAGGATTGAAGAAATCAAATTGAGTGTTTAGTGGGATTAGCATAATCGGTGGGATTGGGAAATAGATTGAGAAATCAATGGTCATGATTTATTCAATCAAGATATGTGAGGATGTATTAATTAATTTAATAATTAATTAATGTTTGAGAGGAACATGCAAGTTGTATTTGAATTTAATAAATAAAAGTATATTTATTAATTGACCACGTTGAGTGATTTTAGGGAAATTGAATAATTGATTTAATTATTCAAATTTGGAGAAAGGAAAGTAGCTTAATTAAATAATTAATGATAATAATTTAATTAATTTAGATGAATAAGTAATGTTAGTGACATAATTAAATAATTTATGTTTATTTAATTAATCAGGGGGAATAAGGTTAAATTAGGTTATGACATAGTGAATTAATTAACTAATTTGAGATTATTTAATTAATAGAGGAAAATAGGATTAATGATGTTAATGAAGCGAAATGCAATAGTGATAATGAAAGTGATGTCGATAATGGAAAAATGCAGTTTAAGATGTGTGATATGTGTTAAGCCATTTTTACATGTCTACAGTGGTAGAGAAATATCTAGAGTAAGGGTCAAAGGGATCTTCATCAAAGCTATAATCATTTGGCTAATTTCCCTACAATTTGTCATTATATATGTTCATACACACTAATAATCATATGTATACAAGGTCAAACCCTTTTGTAGTTATAATTTTTTTTTATTATCAGCAATTAAAATTTTGAAAGGAGTAAATGAATACACACATACACACAACTTGATCAAATGATAGTTAGGATGTCTTAGATAATGTACATTTCAAATTTGGATACTATTTGTCATGAAACTGATTTAACTTTTTCATTGGAGACTTTGAATTCTAAATACTCAAATATATTTTTCCCAAAAATCATCTCTCATTACATCAACACACCTAATTTCCAAGAAATTGGTGTCACTAATTTTGTATATGTACACTATTTTTTTTGTTTTATTCTACTTTATGTTTGACTTTTCTCAATTAATTCTACATTTTATAGACCTCTATAATTTGAAATGTGAAAAGTTATAATTATAAATTTTTAAAATCCTCAATATTAAATATTTTATTTAATTGTAAATTACTTTAATAAAAATCTCTATAATTTAATTATTTATAATTTACTTTATTAAAATTTGATTTGTCAAAGTCAATATTCATACTTTCAATTTAATTATCTTTTATTTATTTGCAATTTATTTCACTTTGCTTTCTCAAATTTAAATCAATTAATATTCATTTTGATAAATAAATAAATAATTAAAATCAACTAAAAAGAAAGCATTTAAAAGTAAACATAAAGAAAAAGCAGAAAAATACAAAAGTGAAAGATAAAACAACATAAAAATAAACTACTAAAAGAAGGAAGGGACTTTTTCACATGGTCCCTTTGAATTTTTTTAACAAAAATTTGCAATGCATGACTTTTAATTTTGGTGGTATGTGGTGAAAAGAATAAGAACAAACATACAATATCTAGGTTTATTCATTTTATTGACTGAAGATTTATGTTACGAAATTCATTTATTATTACAAATATTATGTGGACAATACAAATTAAAATTGTTCATTCATGCTTATCTTGAATGAATATTCTAATGAAATTAATATTCTAAATCCACATTATGATTTGCATAAATCAAATGATAATATAATAAATATTTTATGACTTTTCTTGTACGGGAGATAGGTGATAATGAAATTGGAAAGCCACGAGAAAATGAAGTCACAAATTATGTGAAGCAAGAAGTCATTTTGCAAAAGGAAATGAAATTTTAGTTTTTCAAAGGGAATGTACTTCTAGAAAGGGTAAGACTTAATATCTGTATTTTTAATCTGTGTTCGAGGTCCTCTTCTTTTTATATCTACAATAAATCAATTTATAAGGAAATATATATATTTTTAGTTTAGAAGTTTCAAAAATTATATATATTTTTAGTTTAGAAGTTTTAAAAATAGAATAAGAATTTTAATGTATACTATTATAAAAGAGTGACATATGTTTTTTTATATTTCAGTTCAATTATTTCAAGTTTAAATAATTTGAAAATTATTATTTTTATCTTTATTTTGGAAGTTGAATTAGTTGGATAAGATGTTTGATTTCTTTTTTAGTGTCTTCAACTTTATGACTCTCCAATTTTAAAATGTTGGATTGTCTTTCTAGAGCATTCAATTATATGAATGTCTAATTTTCTTGAAACTTTAAATAGAACATTCAACCTTTTCACATTTTTAACTAAGAGAAACAGTTGCATTTGTCGTTCACTAAGAAAATCGAAAAATTTCATGCTTCTTCAAACATTTCTTGAATATTAACCCATAAATTTTTAAAAGACCCCATAGAAAGCAAATAGTAAAACACATTACTAATTATTTACTTGTTTGAGTTTGGGACTCAAATGGTCATGTGTATTTACGTGTTAAATCTAGGTGGCCCTATGCTAAAATTTCATCACAATTAGATAGAGTGTCCAAAATTAAGTCTTGGTCCTTTTAAAATTTTCCCCAAATTCCTTAAAGAAAAGGAGATAATCGCCTGCATGTTTTGTTGAATGCATAAGACAACTAAGAGGGGGGGTGAATCAATTGTACATTAAAACATCAAAACCCTCATTAACATTCAGATCTGCATTAATCCTTAAACCCTTATCATGCATTAAAAGAGTATAAACATTAGAAACTGTAATGCAAACACATACATACACATGAGAACACTAGATTTACATGGAAAACCCAAGAAGGAAAAAAAACGGTGAGGATTAGCTCACAATATAAAGTAATTGCAACATCAAATACAATAGGCTCACTATGGGAGGGCTCATTGCCCAAAAGAAAGAAGGGCTCACTGCCAGATTAAAAAGAAGAAGACAAAAGATTGTTACAATAAAAAATCCATCTTAGAGTAACAAAAAAGATCCACCACTGCTTCACTAGAACATTCACACTCTCTCTGTAGAATGTAGAAACATTCTACTCACTACTTCCAGTAGTCTTAGGCATTAAAGCTCACACTGCATTTCACACTTTCGTACTTTACATATCAACACTTCACACCACACACCTTAAACTTACTTCATCAATCCATCACACATATATACCATCCTCAACCTTGAAAACAATCTACAAGGTCAGCTATGCACCTCAAACATACAAATTCAAATTAGTTCAGCACCAAAACATTCCTACGATGGATAGGAATGAAGGTGGACCACATCACACCTTAACTCAAATCTAAATCCACATATACACACGTCGCCATGTTTCCATAAACACTGAAGCATATATGTAATTATTGTAAACACCCAGGTCGGTCGAACCTATGTTAACACCATTAAACATTTAAGTACACGCTTCCTCAAATTCAAAGAAAACTCTTGGATTGCACCTACCCCATAAACACAATCTAGAATATTCCATCAAAACCTTGAAATCCAATAAATCCTTCGCAACATCATACACCTAAAGAACATACTCATTTTGTACACCCAGTTAACCTTCCACACACTGTAACTTATGAATCCAACCTTGTGGAGCACCAAAACTCAAACAACTCAAATTGAAGATAGATATGAACAATATAAGCACACTTCCACAAAACCAAAAACCACAACACAAAGAAATGTGAAGAAAAACCATTTCTCCTAGATAACACTACATCATAGTTCACACACTGGTGAACACAACTTCTTTTGTTGAACAATCCAGAATATGAAACTATGGATATAACACCTTTGAACACCTCTTATCAACATATCCTAACCACATGAAAACAATTTCAACCAAGGATAAATGTGGACCAAAACACCGAACACTACTCTGCCACACTAAACACTGTTTACCACATTGTCTCTTCTTTTATTCAAATTTTCTCAAAAGCACTTGGAAACCAAGCACCACAAACACCATCTCAACATTTGCAACACCTTTTTAGCATCTCATCCACACAAGAGGTTGAACATCCACAAACATATGCTCATCAAAGTAATACTAGAGGTTGACATTAGTGATGATACTAATGACAACCTAATGCAACCAATCAAAGCATTTCCAAAGGTTGGCATTAATGCAACAACAAAGATCTATTGACATCAATGACAACACAAACTTCCAACAATATCCCCCTTTGTCATTGATGGCAACATATGATATGACAAACCATCAACAACTAGTAACTCTAATCAACAACATATACTATACATTAGTGCACACTACTCCCCCTTACACAAGAATCAACTCTTTCTAGCACTTTCTCTTTTACAGGACTTTTCTCCCCCTTTCTTCATATTTTTTTCATTTAACTTTCTCTCCCCTTTGACATCAATGGAAAAGGGTAACACACGTCTTCTTTTCTTTGCTTCCCCTTTGACATCAATCACATATACCTTCTCTCCCATGGTTATAAGGGACAACAACTGCTTTGCAACATCATCTTTCACTTCCTTTTACAGCACCAACATACAACACAATGAAAACACTTACCCTGACAACACCAACAATACCACTACCTACTCCCCTTGAGAGGTAGCCACCAACATCAATACAGAACAAGGAATGAATCTTGAATTCCATTGGACTTATGCATAATCTTATGCATCTAATTGAAAGGAGGGGCAGTAACCCATAACGTCTCCTGGAGATACTCAAAAGTATCCTTAGGAAGAGCCTTTGTGAAGATGTCTACAACTTGATCTTTAGTAGGCACGTACTCCAACTTCACCTCATTCTCTATAACCTTTTCTCTTAGAAAGTGATATTAGATTGAGATATGCTTTGTCCTTGAATGCATTACCGAATTATTTGAAATATTGATAGCACTTGTATTGTCACATAAGATAGAAATTGGTTCATCATATGAAACTCTAATATCCTTCAAGGTTTGTTTCATTCACAACACTTGTGTGCATCATGATGCTTCAATAATGCATTCTACCTCTGCATTATAAAATGACACTAAATCCTTCTTCTTACTTAGCCAAGACACCAACCTGCTTCCAAGAAATAAAGTACCACCACTCAAGTACTTCTATCATCCACACAACCTACCTAATTTGCATCGTATAAGCACTTAGAGAGAAATTAGTATCCTTTGGATACCATAAACCATATTTTGGAGTGTCTTTCAATTATCTGAATATTATTTTTACTGCTACCACATGTGACTCTCTAGGATTTTCTTGAAATCTACCCACAAGACAAACTACATGCACGATATCTGGTCTAGTAGCAATTAGGTATAGCAATCCACCAATCAATTATTTGTACTTTCTCTTATTAGCTTTAGGAGATTCTTCATTCTTACTCATCTTGCAACCAATAACCATAGGAGTACATACTGGTTTAGAGTCTTCCATTCTAAACTTTTCCAGCATTTCCTTAACATACTTTGACTATGATATGAATATACCTTTTTCTATCTGATTGATTTGTAGTTCAAGGAAGAAAATCATCTCTCCAAACATTGACATTTCCAACTCATTGTGCATCTATTCTGCAAATATTTTTCACATTGCTTCATTTCCTCCAAAAATTATCTCATCAACATACACAACCACGATCAAGATTTGATCTTTTTCAATTTTACAATAAACATTGTTATTTGCGGTACCTTTATTGAATCCTTGTTTCAACAAGTACCTATCTAATCTTGCATACCAAGATTTGGGAGCTTGCTTGAGTCCATATAATTCCTTCTTCAATCTATGAACCATATTAGGATCTTCTAACAACTAAAAACCTCTTGGGTGTTAAATGTATACCTCTTCTTCCAACTCACCGTTCAATAATGCATACATCTCATCCATCTGATAAACTTTGAAATTCTTATGTGCTACAAAATCCAAACACATCCTAATGGCCTCCATCCTTGCAACCATTAAAAATGTCTGCATTCAAAGTCTATTCCTTCTACTTGTGGGTATCATGTACACACAAGCCTTACCTTGTTCCTAACAACTTCTCCATTCTCATTCAGCTTGTTTTGGAACACCCATTTAGTTCCAATAAAATTCTTGTTCACTAGTCTTGGGACAAGTTCCCAAGTCTAGTTCTTCTCAATCTACATCAGTTCCTCTTCCATAGCCTTGATCCAAAATTCATCTTTGCATGCCTCAATCACTATCTTAGGTTCAACTTTGGAAAGAAAACATAAATTTACTTATTCTTCTATCATAGCAACCTTTCATCTTGTCAGTACACCTTTTCTTTTGTCACCAATGATTTGACCTTCAAAATGATTCTTTTACACATACTTAGGGGTCTTAGGGATCCTTTCTAGAGCTTCTTCCTCTTCAACCTGCACTTCTTTTTCCTTACCATAATCTTTCTCTTATTTTCTACAAGAGGACTCATTTGATTCATATCCTACTATCGTCACTAAGCTTTTATGTAAGTCTTCATCTACTTTGACGCTTGCACTTTCAACAATCCTTTTAGCCTCTTGTTGTGGCACCGGTAAGCCTTTCCCTTTGTAGAGTATCCAAGGTAGATTCCTTCATCAGATCTTGCATCAAATTTTCCTAAGTTTTATTCATCTCTTCTGATATAGAACTTGCTTCCAAACACTTTGAAATACTTGAAAGTAGGAGTTCTTCCATACCACAACTCATAGGGATTCTTTGAACTATTTGTCCTTACTTGCACTCTATTAAGTATATACACTGCAATATGAATTACTTCTCTCCAATAGGAATCCAGTAGATTTTCTTCCTTCATTATTGTCCTTGTTGCTTCCTTAACTATCCTATTCTTCTTTTCCACCACTCTATTCTACTAAGGAGTCCTAGGAGCTAAAAAATGTCTCTTTATTCCATGATCATCACAAAAACTATTAAACTCATTGGAGGTGAAATCTCCACCTCTGTTAGATCTTAAAAAATTGATAAATTTTGTATCCATTTCATTCTCAACCATAGCTTTAAATGTCGTAAACTTATCTAGAGCTTCTAATTTTTCTTTAAGAAAAGTCACCCAAGTCATTCTAGAGTAATCATCAATCAATAACATGAAATACCTATCACCTTGAAAATTTCTTATTCTTGTAGGTCCACAAAGGTCTGCATGCACCAACTCCAAAGGTCTTGCAATGGAATATTCTTTGAAATTGAACATCTTTCTTATTTTCTTCCCAACATGACATTCCTTATAAACTTTATTAATATAATTTATAATATTTGACAGATCTCTCACATCTTTCTTCTATCAAAATTTGTGACACATTCTTCTATGCCATAGCCAACTTTCATTGATTTGAGTCATAAAGCACATACCATTAGCACCCTTAAGCTAATAATCATTTCCATTTGTCTTTCTTATAGCAACCAAAGTTTCAAAGCCTTTTATGATCTCACAACCACGATCTTGAAATACAAGATTATATCCTTTGCTACAAATTTTTCCTACACTTAAAATATTATGCGGGAGACCCTTAACATAATCAAAAACATCTGTATTATAATTTCCATAAAAAATTATTTAGCCTTTTCCACATATCTTAGCAGATGTATCATCTCCAAACTTAACAAGACCACCTTCAAACTTCTCAAGTTTAACAAACTTACTCTTATCACCTGTCATGTGATTTGAGCATGTGTTGTCAACAATGGCCCTTGAAGATCTAGAAAGGACTGAAAATCAAAACAAATATCTAAAGGAAAATGTCAAGGAATTAGATGAATGTATCAAAAAAATGAGGGAGAAGATCAAGAAATTCAGAGAAAGACATAAGGAGGTTAATGAGCAGTTGAAGCAAGAAAATAAAACAATTGCCAATCTAAAAGTGTAAGTTGAAGAAGGAAAAATAGTTGACTAATACCTAAATGTTGAGATGAAAAGAAAATCTAAAGAATGTTCAAAAATTGAAGAAGAAGTGTGAGCTTGATATTAGATCTGGAGAAACCAAATAATCAAGAAGATAAATTCAAGACGATCTCTACAATGCTTGATAAAATTATTACAAATTAAAATAATTCTAAAGATAGAGGCGGATTAGGGTTTGAAAAAGGAGAAATTTCAAAGGAAGACCATATATCAAGTGTTGAAAAGAATAAAAATGAACAAAAGAATATTGAGGACAAGAAGAGCAATGGAAAGAAGGTCTAGAATCAAAGGAAAGACTTCAAAAGACCACATGTCATACAACCAAATGCACAAAGGTACCCATCTTTTAATGCTTATTGTTATTCTTGCAATAATTTTGGACATAAGATTGTAGAATGTAGAAGAAAAATGAATCATAATTTTCAATCATTTCCTAATCAGTGCTTTATATGCAATAGATTTGGTGAATAAGGCTAGTCAGTGCAAAAATCAAATAATGAATGTTTATAACAATGGTATGAGGTTTCAATCTTTCAATGGCTATTGTTATACATGCAATAGATTTGGGCATAAAACCTAATCAATGCAAATCTAAAATGGGTGGAATTAAGCATGTTCAAAATGTTGCCACTTGTTATAATTGCAATAAACCTGGACATATAGCTAGATTTTGTAGAAGCAAGAATGTGAAGAAGAATAATCTAGTAAAGAAGAATGATCCAATGAAAAAATTTGATCTGGAAGAAGTGAAGAAAGAGATTAACAAGATCTAGAAAAAGAAAGAGGAGAATGAGATTAAGCTTAAGTTTGTTATAGCCTCTAGTGCAGATGTTTCCTCTAGAAACTAAGTTAAGAGTTTTGGCTCAGGGGGAGTTCGAACATAAAATCTTTAAGCCTCTGCCAAAGATATGGTATTGATTCCTTCAATACATGGATATGAGGTGTAGGTAAATATGCTTGACCTATTGGAGAAAACACGGGTGGAAAATATCAAGATGCAAAAGTTTATGGAGCAATTCAAGGTAATTGTGCATCATAGTTGGGGTTCATAAGCTTTATCAAATCAAACATTCAATAAGAATTAGTTTAATTCCTAAATGGTTTATAAGTAATTTCACTTCAGAAAATATCATTAGCAAATGAGCATTCAAGAAGAGCAGACAAGGATCAAATTAAAATGATTTAGAGTTCTTGTGCACAAAACCCTAACCGACAACAATTGAAACATATTTACAATTTCTATTTTCCCTAAGGTTTGGAAGTTCTTTCAATTTGTTACAAAATATATAACCCATAAGTTGTAGAGGTTTTGGACTGACCCCATCCAAAATTCAAATGGAACCCTGATAAATCAATGGAGATGGATTTGGAGGGAGCTTTCTTGCACATTCCATATGGTTTGCTTCATACTGAGGATGTAAGAATTTACATACATGCTAAGTTGGAGGAGTACAATCACTCAAAGCTGGGTGATGTGTGGTTTAATGAACTCATTGGAGACCAATTTGAGTTGAAACTTGGGTTTGAGATCCTAGCGAAGAAAAACCTAGATATTTGGAATAATTTCACAAAATTTTGTTATGTTGATGAGTGGGTAAGATACACCCTGAGCAAGATTCGTGTCATATTCCTCTAGTTGTACATATTGCATTTGATAAACAAGGAGGCTATTAGGTCTATTACGAGATTATGCTCAACCAAACCAGTTCCATCACTCAAGTTAATAAAGAATGAAGTGGTAATAGAATTAACAAGTGCAAAATATGACGAGATCTCTAAAAATTAAATACATAAGAGATCTGGTAGTTAAGTATGCCTCTATGATGATAGGTTACAAGATATATTTCACTAACAAAGAAAATTTAATGTCTACAACTACCATCAACACTGCATATGGGATGGTTAAGAAGGGTAAAAGCACAAACCTATGTCACACTTTATAAAGGAATCAACCAACAGCAAAAAAAAATTCTGAACTTTGACCACATAAAAGTGGTCTTTATGTTTTGAATTTCAAAATGGTGTAAACTAATGAAATGTAGAACTTTTGATGAAGTTTATTCCTATAATTTTTCAATTTTTTAAAAAAAAAAATTTCATTATGTTTTTATCAATTTAAGGATAGATTTTGGACTGCTAAAAATTTCAGAAAAGAGTGACTTCACAAGTCGTCAAGAAACAAATTGAAAAAAACTTCATTTCTCCCTAATTTTTTTTCTCCAAATAGGTAACTTCAATATCTTGTGCATGGAAAAAAAATCAAATTTTGATGTATATTTTTCTCGTAATAACATTTTAAAGTCAGACTTGTCAGACTTTGATAGTTTTCACAGGCCATCAACTATTGTCAATTTTTTTAATCATTTTCAAAAAACAAATTATACCCTTTTGAAGAAGACTCTCTCCTCTTGTGCCTCATATAATTTTTATAAAAAAGAAATATTTTTTACTATTTTTTTTAATTTCTAATCAGACTCTTTTTTAATTTTAACAACCTACTTGCATTATTTTAAAAATAAAATATATTAAAACTAATCAAAATATTAAATATATATATATATATATATGGATTCACCACTTTGAGCTCTACAAAAGGGTATTTTTCTTTTTTGCAGAAAAATAATTCTGTCTAGAGAAATACTCTGCCAAAGTTGAATGTTTTAGAAAATTCTAAAAATGGGTGAGTTGGCTGCCAAGTAGGATGCCAACTAGACATGCTCACCCAAGTATGTTTTGATCGAGCATGTTTCAGCAGAAACATACTCGGCCAAAAATTTCTCAATATTTTCAAGCTATATATACCAAATACGTTCACTATTTCAAGTTTTTGATCGGGTGTATTCGGCCGAGTAACTTTCGGTTGAAACCTCTTCAGCCAAAAAGGTACCCGCCACATCGATGTCATGTGGTTTGAGCTGAAAGCCACTCGGCTGAATATCTTCCAACCGAAAATAGTTTGCTCAGAACTATTTATTTTCCTGAAAGTGTGACACACTATTGTGCTTTTACCCAAAAGGGAGCAAATTATGATGTGTGAACTACTTAGATCATAGCTTTTCGAGAACTTGTAAAAGACTAAAGACTCTTGATACCCTTTCAAATTTGGTACTTTGATCATTTGTTTGTTATTCTACTTTCTAAATGATGTTCCTAGAATGAGGAACATGGTGTGGTTAAAGGATAGACTAGTGGCACATCATATCAAAGACCACCTAATGAGGTTAGGTGATTCAAAAGAATAGGAGATTGCATTATGGGGTTTCTTCAAAACATTTCAATAGAATATGCAAGCTAGAGAGAGGATCTTGAAGAGTGTGGTGGAAAAACATAAAAAATGATATTATCTTCATGGTGAGTAAGGATTGCTGCATAATGGAGGTTGTTGAACCTAGGACTATGTGGATCCTAGAAATGGGATATGATGTTACAGAGAATGTACTTGTTGGTCTGGCTGACCATATGTTGAGAAAACCTAGAGACACCTCTAAGGGAAGATATAGAACATATGAAGATAATAATATGGAAGTGCACATGGAGCAAAGAAAAAAATCTAGATAAAGAAAATAATTGAGAAGATGACTACATAGTTTGCAGAGGAAATGGGCCTAAGAAAGGAGCAAGTGCAGAAAGCCAAAGGAATATCTAGCTCTTTGTAAAGTGCATCTAGTAGTTCTAAGAAGATCTAGTAGAACATATACCCCCTCTCCAATTTCTCCCAAGTACTCTAGGGATTTTCCATATGCTAGTGGAACTAAGAGAAAGGATCCAACCAATGCTCTGGAAAAATAGTAGAATGTGCCTTTGAAAGAAAAGGATGCCTCAACAAAGCAAAAAATAGGCCCTATGAAGAGAAGAGTGAAGGTCAAGGCTACAAGAGAAAAGAACTTGATTGTTGATGAAAAAGAAGAAGAGGTAGAAGAACAACCTCTCATAAGAAGAAAAAAAATCCGGAGTCTCTCAAGTAGAGACAAGTGCAAAGAAAGTGAAAGTTGACATTATGGACATAGATAGTGAAGATGAGGTGGAAAAAGAGAAAAAGGGATTTACAATCCATGTAAGGGGGAAAGAAATAAAGTCCGGAAAGAAATAAAAACGGGAAAAGAAAAGAAAGGAAAAGACCCCTCCAGTTCATAAACATAGTTCGATGAAGGTTGAAGCTTTAGTGAGCAGCATAGCAAAGAATAGAAATCTTGAGGAGATTGTTGCATTGTACCTTGATGCAAATGATGCAGAAAAATCTATAATTGAAGAATTTATTGTAAGGTATATGATTGCTCTTAGTGTGAACATGAAAGACATAGGAGATCAACTACTTGAATATCTAAAATGAGTATTATATGCAAGAAGATAAAATGAATTTGATGAAAATGCTAGAATGAGGGCATCTACTTTGGAAGAGATTAGTGCCCCCCTCTTAGATGAGAATAAGGAAAGATTAGCTTAAGTTTACAACAAAGATTTTAAAACCAAAAAAAGGGTCACTACATTGATGAGCCAAGACAAAGATGATATTGAGAGGCTAAGGAATGAGACTATTGAGAAGATTACAAATTTTGTAAAGGAGTTGGGTATGACCCCGAATAGTGATGCAGGAGCATCCTTGGTTCTTGGCAATCTTGCATCAACCAAAAATATTTTCTTTCAATTTTTTTCTTATTCAATTCTTGCTTAGTTCATGTTGGTGGATTCACCATATTTTCTCACCAGACCCTATGGATCTTAGTTTACATCACGGACATGTTCATTCTCCTTATTCCAAGATTTGAGCATGATTGGATATTTTTCTGGAAAGTTATCGATTCTGGATTTCACGGCAGTTTCTTGAACCGGCACCAGAATAATTTTCAAAGTGAGTGGCTAATTTGATCGCTGGAGGATCGTTCCCATGACTTGCAAATCTTAATGGTGTGATTTTAAATGTTCCATGGAGTGACCCTGACCTTAAATATAGGTCCACACTTCATCCTATGCATTCACCAAGGAGTAATTCAAATTTGAGGTCAACCTATTCATGCACATGTTACATATTCTTTCATAGGAGATTGTGATGATCATTGGCTAACGCAGATGTTTCTAGACCTGCAGATATGATATAAAGATTATAATAAATCATCAGAAAAGTAGTAAATAGTAAGTAGATAAGTTCTTGATCCGAATTGTAAGATTTCAGCTCACATATAGGAGCATATTGGAATGTTGTATTTTTTAACATGTGTTATCAAGCCTGTGAGCCGAATCTGTAAGCCCAGATGTTGTCAGCCGATTGTAACTGATATTTTTGTTAATGAGAATATTTGCATCTACATTTGCCTCCATATTTTGTGTTGCTTTTTTTTTGTTACTCTTGTTGCACTATCTTGATTGTTCTCTTTGAGGACCCTCCTACCATGGTTGTCCCAGATTTGTATCAGAGCAAGATTCAATCCATGTGAGGTCACTAGAATTCACACAGTCCTATTGAAGATTTGTTGTGGGGTGGCAGATTGAGGATCCAACCTATAGCTACATAGTACTTGTGTAAAGATGGCGGGAAGAAGAAATGTTAGAGGAAATGGAGCGTGTGGAAATGCAAACCAAGCTTTAATGGAGATGGTAAGAGGAATTACTGCCATATTAGATGCAGTTGAAATGGCCCAAAGGAGAGGTTGACCAATTGATGGTGTGAGTGATGAAGAGGTAGAAGTATAGGAAGAAAGAGGAAGAGAAGAGCAACCTGGGCTAGATCAGGAAGAAGAGAGGTTCATAAGAGCCCTAACTAGAGAAAATACTAGGCCACATTTCAATCCACCAGATTATAATGGTAAGTTGGATTCAAAAGAATTGCTTGATTGGATTACAGAGATGGAAAAGTATTTTGAATTTGAAGGTACCACTAAAGATAAGAAGGTAAATTTTTCTTGCACAAATTTGAGAGGATATGCATCCCTTTGGTGGGAACATTTGTAGATAGATAGATAAAGAAGAGGAAAAGAAAAGATAAAATCATGGGATTGGATGGTGAATAAGTTGAAGATAAAGTTTATGCCTACAGATTATCAGATTAGTTTGTTCTGAAAGTTGCAAAATTTGAAGTAGAAGGAGTCAAGTGTGACAGAGTATACTAAAGAGTTCTATAAGTTTAATATTAGACCTAGACATTTAGAGGATGAGATCGAGCAAGTAGCCAGATATATGAATGGTTTGAGGTCATCTATACAGGATGAGATTAGTTTGATTAAGTTGCAGAGTGTGGAAGAGGCATATCAATGTTCCCTAAAGGCAGAAGAGAAGTTGAATAAAAGACATGAGCAAAGACAAAGATGAAGAGGTGGAAGATTTCAAAGAGGAAGAACTTTTATTGGAGGAGGAAGAGGATCTTTCCCATATCAGAATAAGGATAAGGAGGTTAGTAAGAATGAAAATTCATACCATAGAGGTGATGGAAACTCTTATAGAAGAGCAAGATATGGTGGTTACCGGAATGAAGGTTATAGAAGAGATGATAGAGGACGGGAGAAAAGAACATTCAAGGGAACTTGTTATAAATGTGGTGGAGAAGGACATAGAGCATTTGAATGCAATCAAGGAGAGACAAGTAGGAAGACAGAAAATAATAGAAGAATAGCCTTTGTTGAGGAGGATCATGCTAGATCATCTAATAAACTGGAAGAAGGAGAAGTGTTGGTAAATAGAAGAGTATTGTGTCAAAGTGAGTTGGAGAAGGAGCCATTGCAGAGAAAGAATTTGTTTCAAACCAGATGCAAGGTAGCTGGTAAATGTTGCAAGGTGATTGTTGATAGTGGAAGCTCAGATAGCTTGGATTCAAGATGAGCATAAGATACTCGTAAGTGAACAATGTTTGGTGAAATTGAAGATAGGGAATTATCATGATGAAGTTTTGTGTGATATCATGCCTATGGATATATGCCATGTTTTGTTGGGAAGGCCTTGGTAGTATGATAGACAGGCTATTCATGATGGAAAGAAGAATATATATACCATTGTTGCTAATGGGATGAAGTAGACTTTGTTTCCATTGGAAGATGTTCCTAAAGTTGAGGTTTGTATGAATGCTAGGGTTTGTCTAGTTGATGGAAGGAGATTCCTTGATGGATTGAGACATGAGAATGTGTGTTATGCCTTAGTTCCTAAGAAGGCTGAAGATTTGAAGAATGTAGAAGAACACCCGAAAGAGATAAAGGAGTTGTTGACAGAATATGAGGAGATCATTTTAGAGTATTAGTCACTGTATGGATCCGATTCCTAGAGCTAATTTGCCTAATAAAGCAGCACACTAGATGACATCGACAGAGAATGAGGAGTTGAATAGACAGCTGCAAGAATTGTTGAGGAAGGGTTTGATCAGAGAAAGCTTAATTCCATGTGCAATACCTATTGTGTTAGCACCTAAGAAAGATGAAGAATGGAGGATGTGTATAGATTCTAGAACCATAAACAAGATCACCATGAAGTATATATTTCCTTTGCCCCGGATGGATGACATTATGGATTGTTTGAGTGGAACTAAATAATTTACAAAGATAGATTTGAAGAGTGGATATCATCATATCAGAATCAGAGAAGCGGATGAATGGAAAATAGCATTCAAGACAAATGAAGGATTGTATGAGTGGTTGGTGATGCCTTTTGGATTGACAAATGCACCTAGTACTTTCATGAGGCTGATGAATGAGGTATTAAAGAAATTTTTGGGTAAGTTTGTGATTGTTTATTTGGATGACATCTTGATTTTCAGTAAGAGTAGAGAAGAACATTTGTTGAATATAAGACAAATTTTGCAGAGGTTGAGAGAAGAGCAGTTGTTGATAAACATTAAGAAGTGTAGATTCATGAAGGAAGAATTGGTATATCTAGGATTTGTGATATATGTGGATGGGTTGAAGATGGATCCTAAGAAGGTAAGAGAAATTTTTGAGTGGCCTACACTAGATAGCATTGGAGAGGTAAGATCATTTCATGGATTGGATAGTTTCTACTAGAAGTTCATTAGGAATTTCAGTTCTATTTGTAGTCCTATGATAGAAACAATGAGAGGAGATAAGAAGGATTTTAAGTGGACATCTAGAGCAGATCATAGTTTTGAGCTGTTGAAATAGAAGGTGATTGAGCAGCCTATGTTGGATTTTCCATATTTTAGTAAGGTATTTCAAGTAGACTGTGATGCAAGTGGAAATGCAATAGGAGCAGTGTTGAGTCAAGAAGGAAGACTAGTAGCTTATTTCGGTGAGAAGTTAAATGATGCTAGGAGAAGGTATTCAGTGTATGATCAGGATTTTTACACCATAGTTCAAGCCTTGAAAAAGTGGAGACATTATTTGTTGCCTAAGGGGTTTGTGTTGTATACGGATCATCAAGCATTGCAATATTTGAATAGTCAGGATAAGTTAAATCAAAGACACATGAGATGGGTAGAATTATTGTAGAGCTATAATTTTGTTTTGACACATAGGAGTGGAAAGTCGAATAGATTTGTTGATGCCTTGAGTAGGAGAAGGAATTTATTGTCAGAGATGAAAGTGGAGGTATTAGGCTTTGATGAATTGAAGAACTTGTACGAGGAAGACCCGGTTTTTGCAAAACCTTGGAAAGCTTGTAAGGAACTAGTTTCAGAGGATAGAAGTCAGTGGTTGGATTATTTCATTCAAGAGGATATGTTGAATATCTGACTAAATCCATAACATTAGTTTTCAATGCTCTATGCATCTAGTTTTTGGTTTGCATTGATCTACCTTGAAGTATTTTGGTTTGCAGTTCTAAGGAAAGTTTTTTTGATGTAAGAGGAGTCTAAATCTAAAGTTTCATGTTGTTTTTCCTTCTGGTGTCATAGTTATGAGTGATAGTATATCGAGTATCCTAGTGACAGTGTTTTCCAATACAGAGTACCTATTTGGATTGGTTTGCATTCCTCCATAGAACAATATTTGGTTATGTAGATTTGTGGGAGTGTTTACAAGTGTCAGAACGGTGTGTATTCCAAGTGGTATGTATTTTAGAGGTCTGCGAGTCAGTTTGTGGATAATTTGTTGGTGAACTTGGTGTTGTCTCACCAGCGGTGCTGACCTAATAATTTTTTTGTGTGTAGTTAAACGAAGTGTTGATTGGTTATGTAGGATCTATTATAGGTCTATGTTGACCTATTTGGAAGTGTTACAAGTTTTGGTAAAGCATGTATAGTTTGATCTTGAGCCAACAAGTTATGTTATGCACAATACATCTAATTAGGCTGAACTATTTGACATGTTGCAGGTGTTTTTGAATGTAATGGGTATAAGTATAAGATAATTTTGATCTTGGAGGATGATGATGGATATTTAAGTTATTTGTGTGAATTCCTAAAAAACATAGCATGACTGTGATGTGAATGCAGAGTAGAGGAGTGTTAGAGAAGAGTAGTATGAAGTGTGTTAATTCAATGTTTTGAGCTTCATTGGAACTATATTTTTTGCATATTGTAGATGCATTCGTAGTAGTTTAGATCTTGGAAGTGATCCATGTTAGTTTTAGGATTAGATATAAATAATCAGATTTTAATTCAAATTCAAACAAATAGACACAACATAAACCCTGGGAAAACCCTCTACTTGAGGGAGAAAAACCCAGCAATAATATATCACTTATATATTGAATATCAAACAACAATGATCTTTACAATGAGACCGATTACAAGGCCATAAAATAGCACTAAAACTTGATGCAATATCTGAATATAATATTGCCCTTCTTGAAGATAGAACTACGGCCTCCTTAAGCAACTTCGATCTACTCTTTGAAGGAAATCGCACTTCTCTATGAACTTGCACTATGAAAGATGAATGTGATAATGAATGAATGTGAATGACCAAATAGCAATGCATATATATACAAGAGAGAGAAGGATCACGTCCCTTCAAGACAAGGAGGTCGACCTTAATAAAAATCGTGTCTCTTCAAAGGTGGCAGATGAGAACAAGTCGGCCACATTTAATTATTTAACAATAATTAAATATTATATGATATACAAGGTGAAGTGCCTCTTCACCAATAGTCACCTTAATAAATTAAATAGTCAATAGGTTACAAATTTAATTTATACAAAAAATTGGGGCTGGAAGTAGAAGCCTAATGCTGCTATCATCAACACTCCCTCTGAGCTAGGGAGGAATACTTCCAGTTATCCAATGTCATGGAGTCACTCAACACGACATCCATAATGGCTACACCCATATGTGGAAAGAGCTCATCGCAGAGTCACTCAACGTGATATCAACCATCATGGCTACTCCCATGTATGGTAAAGCATATGTGCACAAGTTCCCATCACATAATCACTCAATGTGATGTCACCATCTCATCATGATGTCCACCATGGCTACTCCCAAAGGGTGGATAAACACAAGTACAAAGAAATCATCATGAAGTCTCTTGATGTGATGTTTTCATGGAGTCACTCAACATGACATCCACCATGGCTACTCCCAGATGGTGGAAACAAGGGCTTTCACCTCAAATTTCTCTCACAAAGAAAGATGCATTAAATAAGGGCTTACACCTCAAATTTCTCTCAAAGAGAAAGATGCATTAACAAGGGCTTACACCTCAAATTTCTCTCACAGAGAAAAATGCATTAAAGAAAATCATAGAAGATCACTAAAGTTGAGTCTCCCTCTCAGCTAGGGCTTCATTCTCCACAATTCCAAGCTTGTCTCGAAACTACAAAAACTTTACTCTGGAGAGAGGCATGGTGATAATTTTGGTTGTCTTCTCATCAATGCTAATGTACTTCAACTGGATAGCTTTCCTCAATACCATATCTCTAATATAGTGGTATTTGATCTCAACATGTTTTGTTCTATCATGAAACACTAGATTGACATAAATCTTCACACAGCTTTGATTATCACAATGAATGATAGTCGGCTCCAATGATTGTCCAAACAATCTTGCAAGGAGCTTCCAAATCCACACTACTTCTTGAGCTACCACACAAGCTGCAATCTACTCAGCCTCTACGGTGCTCAGAACCACTAAAGACTGCTTCCTGCTACACCATGAAATCATTACAAACCCCAAACTGAAACAACATCCAGAGGTGCTCTTTCGATCAGCAACACATCCTACCCAATCAGAATTGAAATATCCATGCAGTTTCAAGTTCACACCAAAAGAATATCTCAAGCCATACCCAACTGTGCCACACAAGTATCTTAGAATATGCTATGCTACAACTAGGTGTATTTTCCTTAGTTTGCACATGATCTGACTAAGTGCACTCACTACATAGCAAATATTTGGTCTAGTATTGACTAGATACATCAACGATCCATTCAACTGCCTGTACATAGTAGGATCCACCAGATCTGAACTAGCTGTAGCCTCCTTTAGCTTCTGAAAAATTAGTTTCCATAGATGTAGACATGGATTTTCAATCCATCATACCAAATCTCTTGAATATGTCTATTGTATACTTCCCTTGACTCAGAATGATCTCATTAGGCCTCTGCCATACTTCTAAACTAAGGAAGTAATGCATGTACTTAAGATCCTTCATTTCAAATTCAGAAGCCAACTCCTTGCATTTGATAATGAGGTGTTCTTCTTTAGTAATAAATAGATCATCAACATAAAGGACCAAGATCAATGCTTGGCCATCAATTACCTTGAAGTATAGGTTTGAATCAACATCATTCTTGGAGAAACCCAAGCTCAACAAGTATCTATCAATTCTCTCATACCAAGCGTGAGGAGCCTGCTTAAGGCCATACAAAGCCTTCTTCAATATACAAACATGAGACTCCTTCCCATGAACTTCAAAACCATCAGGTTGCTTAATGTATACCTCTTCTTCAATTACACCATTTAGGAATGTTGTCTTCATGTCCATTTGGTGTAACGTCCATCCTTTAGACACTGCAATAGTAATGATAGACTTGATGGAGGTATAATGAGCAACTGGAGCAAATGTTTCCTCATAGTCTATTCCCTCTTTTTAAGAGAATCCCATAGCCACAAATCTAGCCTTGTACTTCTCAATGCTTCCATCAGCGGCATGCTTGATCTTGGATAGCCACTTAGAAGATATAAGATATTTTCCTTCTGGTCTAGGTATTATGTCCCAAACATCGTTCTTAAGGATGGATTGATACTCTTCGGCCATAGCATCTCTCCATACTTGCTGACTTGTAGCTTCCTCAACACTGGAAGGCTCAGATTCAATAATTTGACTCATCAATGTAATATAACTTGAAAACTTTTGTGATCTTTTACTTTCTCTGAATGTTCCTCTAGGGGATACGAACTTTTCTACCTCTTGCATTGTTTCCCTAGCCCATAGAGTTCTCTTTCACCCAATAACAATGTCTCTAGGCCCATCAATAGGTTCCAAGGGCTCAACTGGATCACCATCTTCTTCTAGTTCAGGAGACTCCCTCAAAATCTCAGGAGTATGGTCAACTTCCATGTCCTGAGGAGACTCATGGTCTTCATTATCTATCTCCATGAGAGAGCCTTTAGATCTCTTGAATGCAACATCCTCTTCAAATGTAATATCCCTGCTTAACTCTATTAGTTTCTAACCTAGAATGTAAATTTTGTAGGCTTTTGAAGACTCACTGTAGCCCAAAAATATTCCCTTCTTGCTAGATGGTTCCAACTTAGTCCTTTTATCTTTAGGCACATGAACATACACAGGACAACCAAAGATTCTCAAATGGCTAACTTCAGGTTTCACACCTTTGAAAGATTCTTCAGGAGTCATGTTCTCCAAGATCCGATGAGGGCTCTGATTCTGAACATACACAGATATCCTAGATGCCTTAGCCCAAAGGAAGGTTTGCAGATCTTGATCATGGATCATGGCTTTAGCTACTTCTATGATGGATATGTTCTTCCTTTCTGCTACACTATTTTGCTGTGGATTGTAGGGAACACAAAACTCCCTCTTAATTCCTGCCTCAACACCAAAGTTAAGAAAGCTTCCAGAGATGTATTCTCCTCTGTTGTCAAATATCAAAACTTTGATCCTCTTCTCAGAAAATTTCTCTACTTGAGCATTAAATTCCTTGAATCTCTCAAGTACTTCCACAGATTCTTTAGTCTTTAAGAAATAAATCCAAGTCTTTCTAGAGTAGTCATCAATGAAAATTACATAATACAAGAAACCACTCAAAGAAGCAACAGACATTGGACCACACAAATCAGAATGAACAAGATCTAGAATGCATTTAGATCTACTTTCACTACTATGAAAAGATCCTTTAGTATTCCTACCCAAAGCGCATCCTCAAAAAGTACCTTCATGCTCCTAGCTGAGTTTAGGAATGCCAGTGACCATCTTCTCCATGGTTGGAAGTGCTTTAAAGTGAAGGTGAGAAAATATTTTATGCCAAAGCTCACACATACTTGAAGAATCATGCAACAAATCATGTAGTGGATGAGTGAAAAGTATGTAGAGACATTCTTTCCAAACACCAATCACTCATGTTGACTTGATGCTAGAGTTCTTCGGCCATGCAAGAAATTTTCCTTCAAAGAATGCAACTTGATATCCCTTGTGCTCCAAGGCTGAAATAGAGACAAGGTTCCTCTTGATGCCTAGTATGAATATTACATCACTCAACTGAAGAGAGATACTAGAATCTAAGTGAAGAGAGGAGGTTCCAACACCTTTCACCGAATAGCATGCATCATCTCATATTATGACTTGAACACTTGTATCTTTCTCCACCAAATCTGAAAGATGTTGTCTAAAACTAGTAATGTGACAGGAGGCACCACTATCAATCAACCAAGTGTTTCTATTCATTGGAACATTGCTTGATACGGAAGAATAGAATAGGAACCCACTTGAATCCTTCTAAGGAGAGATCTCACCCACATCCGCAACTGAAGCATGTTGTTGAGGTCTAGTTGGATAGTCTTTTGCATAGTGACCAAAATTGTCACATCTGAAGCACTGTAAGTGGGAAAGATCCTTCTTCTTCTTGGATACAGGAGCACCATCTGATCTTCTATCTTTGTTCCTCTTGAAGTTTCCTTTCTTCCCTTCTCTTTCTTTCTTTTTAGAAGATTGAGCGGAAAGTACATGAATCTCTTCATTGGAGAACTTTTCCCATTGCCTCTTGTAGCCAATCTAGATTCTTCTTGAATGCAATCTACCCTCAAGCAATCAAACTTAGGTAGTTTTGATCTCCCACTGATGCCTTGGATGAATGGCTCCCAAGATTGAGGAAGACCATTAAGTGCCAACATAACCAAATCCTTATCATCAACCATATGCCCAATGGTAGAGAGTTGATCTCTCAACTCGGTGATCTTCATGAAGAAGGAGATGAAAAAATATCCTTTCGCCATCTTAACATGATGAAGTTGTTGCCTCAATACAAGAGCTCTGCTAGTATTATTGATTTCATACATTTCATCCAAGGTCTTAAACATTTCTCTTGCTATCTTCAACTTGGAGATAATCGGCACAAGGCGG
Organism: Sequoia sempervirens; assembly: GCA_007258455.2. Classification (NCBI taxonomy): domain Eukaryota; kingdom Viridiplantae; phylum Streptophyta; class Pinopsida; order Cupressales; family Cupressaceae; genus Sequoia; species Sequoia sempervirens. The sequence continues at coordinate 363,651,169 of VDFB02105785.1, forward strand.
TCCTTCACAGAGTCAACCAAAATCTTCTTCACCTTAGTGCCATTCTTCTTCCATTGAGGCTTCTTATTTTCATCAGAAGATTTGGGAACTTCTCTCTCCATGAACTCAGCAATCTCATTTTCTTCCAATGCAAGCAATACTCTAAACTTCCAAGAGGTGAAGTTGGAAGCACCTTCAAGTCTATCTTCAATCTTGAGTCCATTCACCATTTTTAACGATAAGATAGACATAAGAAGATGATAACAAGAATGAAAGATAACACTGCTTATAGAAATATTATCATGATCTTTCTTACACTCGCTCTGATACCATGTTAGTTTTAGGATTAGATATAAATAAGAAAATTTTAATTCAAATTCAAACAAATAGACACATCATATGCCTTGGGAAAACCCTCCACTTGAGGGAGAAAAACCTAGCAACAATATATCACTTATATATTGAATATCAAACAACAATGATCTTTCCAATAAATTCAATTACAAGGCCACACAATAGCACCAAAACTTGATGCAATATTCAAATATAATATCACCCTTCTTCAAGATAGAATTTTAGCCTCCTTAAACAACTTTGATATGCTCTTTGAAGGAAATCGCACTTCTCTATGAACTCACACTATGAAGGATGAATGTGATAATGAATGAATATGAATGACCAAAGAAAAATGCATATATATACAAGAGAGATAAGGAGTGTGTCCCTTCAAGACAAGGAGGTCGGTCTCAATAAAAATCGTGTCTCTTCAAAGGTGGCAGATGAGAACAAGTCAGCCACATTTAATTATTTAACAATAATTAAATATTATATTGTATACAAGGTGAAGCACCTCTTCACCAATAGTCACCTTAATAAATTAAATAGCCGATAGGCTACACATTTAATTTATACAAAAAATTGGGGCTGGAAGTAGAAGCTCGATGCTGCTATCATCAACAATCCAACCCCTTTTCTATCTTTTTTTCTTTTTGTGGGCAGTGATTTCACCAAACAGTGAGTCCACCTAGCAATGAGCCTTTATGTAATTTCTTGTAATCAATTATAATATATTGGGAGCTAATCCTAATCATTGTTTTTTTCCTTTTTGGGTTTTGTTGTGCCCTCAGCACACACACCCCGTTCAAAACGGGGACCCTCTTTTCTTTCGCCTCGCCAAGTCGTTTTGTCACTTCCTCATTTTGTGTGCCCCTGTTTGGTGTCCTAAGTGGTCAACATACCTCCAAAGTCTCATCTTGAGTTGACCATGTTTCATCCCCTTCAATTTGGCTGAGTCTTGGTGCCTTGTGGAGTCTCCTTGGCAGTTTTCCCCTACCAACAGCCCTAAGACCTAGCGGGCCCGCCCTGCCGGGTTTCCCTAGGTGGGTTTCCCCCTTGTGTTCATTGTTTCAAATAGCAGAAGGCTTCCACCTTCCTGAACCCCAGAACTCGGCTCCCTCTTTGCCATCAGTTAAACTTGCAAATATTTTCGAGATGCCATCGCCCCCTCCGAGCCCGTCCATCCGGACTTTCGCTCTCAAAACTCCATGCAAACTTCGCCGTTCCCAAAGGAAAATTGCCAACAGAACTCCGCCCCCTGGGCCCCGAGTTCCCCTTCATCCCTGATGGTTTCTAAACTTAATTTTCAAAATGGCAAACCTACAAAGTCCTTCCGGCCCCTGGACCCCAAACCTCTCGCCGCCGTCTACGAATTCAAATCCACCAACCAACTAGTCGGTCGTACCTGCATTAAATGGGGGCATTAAATGCATTTTGGGTATAAATATCTTTCCCAACCTGTCATTTTCATTTGTCAGGTTTTCCAAGGAGATCAGAGTGCTTGCCAAAGAAGATCACTTCCTTCGTCAATCATCGTCCTTGCACCTGTTGCCATCATTTTCTGACCCTTAGTGGATTGCACACATCCTCTCATCAGACTCCTGAGGTAGGTTTTTCATTCACCCTCCCAAGAATTCCTTTTTATTTTAACACCTAATATGATGAACAACATGGGTTAAAATTACATTTAAATGATTAAACATGAGATAACGCACAAAACCCATGTCTTAGAATTTTTGGGAAACTTCCAAAACACCCTCGGAATCAGTTTGGAACTCCACCTCGTCGTGGTCGTTCGTCGCTAGGGGCGTTCACACCCTCCGGGCCCAGGTCTCTCAATGGTCATCAAACTTAGAAACCAAACCCTCTTTTTTCAAAATGACGGGATCCCCTCTCGGGACCTCTACCACGGACCTCTATCGGCAGTTCACCGCCAAGATCTAAAATTTAAGACCTCTAAAACTAGCCTGCATTCCCACTTCCCGGGCCCGACCCTCCAAAACTCTGCAAGGTTTTTGCCATTCTCGAATGGCTTACAAACCCCATCCACCCAAGCTCAAGAGCCCACCCTGCCTTTCGACGTCTGGTGTTGCGCACATAACCAACCTTTCATCAAGTCACCGAGTCCCGGTCCGCAGACTTCCGTGGCCACTTTGTCGTTTCAAATGGCATACCATTGGCAACCTTCCACCTCCTGGGCCTCAGACCTCCATTCATCGTGAGACTAGAAACTATGAATTCTAGCAACCTCGTCCTAGCTGAGCTCCGCCCCCTGGGACTCTGTCCCATCTTCGCCGTCCCAAAGGGGAAAACACGCCTGCCTTTCCAACCTCCGGGCTCCGCCCTCCTGCTCACCGTGAGAACTAGATATGAAAATCTGACACCCAACCTTGATGTCGGGTCTGGCCCACCAGGTCACTCCCTCTAGTCTTCCATCCGATGATCGTTATTTTGAATGGCGAAGGCGGGGTGACTTCCCGGCTCTCCAGGCCCAAACGCCTCAAAATCTAAAAGGAAAGCATCTACCGCCTTCTGGCCCTACGGGTCCTGGACCCCATAATTTCATCCCCAGAATTCCCTTTATTTCTGGCCATTTCAAAGAGCCAACCCCTGACGGCTTTCTGGCCTTGTACCTCTGGATGCCCCCAAGATGATCCAAACGACTTCAAATTTGAAATATGATCTCAACCCACGTGCTCAAATTAATCCTTCTCCAACATTGACCTTTTAAACCATCAAAATCTAGTTGGAAGAAGTCACCTAGATCATCCCATCCCATTTTCCTTTTCTAAACAGCATTTCTACCAGGGAAGTCCAGCCCTCCAGGCCCAGATTGTCTGAAGCTCCTCTAGTAAATGGCTAGCGGTATCTTAGAGTAAACATTTGATTTCATCATTCATATATTGTCTAAATTGGATTTTGACTAACGTTCATTCTTTTATAATCAGTTGTACTCATCATGTCCATGCTTGCAGGATATATGGAATCAGGTACAGAGCCCTCGGAGGGCAATGCAGACAAAGGAAATAAGTCAGGAAAGACTCCTCATGGAAAGGAGGATAAAGACCAGATGAAGTTCCACTTCCAGGGTGAACCTCTACAATAAAAAATTACCACAGACTGGAAAGAAATAACAGACACCAATATTGGCCAAATCGATATTGATGAGTTTACACAAAGGGTCAGAATTCACCTGAGCACTGACAATGCCAAGTTAATCAAGCAAAGCAGAATCACAAAAGTTGCAGGCTTCCCCCCATCTTGCATTTCCCCTAAGCTAGTCGTGGCCTATCAGCAGGCCTATCAAACTAAGACAAGGACCATCATCGACAGGGATGGTAATATTCTAGAGGATATGTCAGCTCAGGGCATTACAAAGACCTTCCACATTCCCACTTTTGAAGAAATGGAAACACCCACGATAGAGGAATATAAGGTGGCATGGTACGACAACCCGATGGGTTGCAAGAGGTTGATAAATCCACATTGGCTCAAGGAAAAAAGGGGCGGCGCCACGAAGGTTCCCCAAGAACTCTTCCACAGCGATTTCCACGAAGACTAGCATGACTTCGTCACCATGTTGAGCCGAGTGATGGGCCTGCCCAGTGCTGCATTCTTTCAGGAATGGATGGTTTACTTTGTTGAGCAGATCCTCCGTGGGAAAAAGGATGTCACCACGAAGGCCTCGTTCTACTGGGGAGGCATGATAAGCAACTACTTCCATGAGCAATTCATGAACATGAAGAAAAGCTCCAAGTTCTACATGACCTCCTATCTAGTCTACTCCTTGGTAGAGCAGAGGCAATATAGTGGACTATTTGTAGCACCCAACAAGGAGCCAGGGAAAAGATTGAAAGTCTATGATAGACATCCCCAGCTCCAATTAAGAAATTTTAAGAAGGAATACTATAGGGTCAATGATGCCTTCATTGGTCACGTCATTCAACTACTTAGAGGGGACTTTGAGAGGAGGGTCTCCCATAGTGTGCGGTCATTCCTGAAGTAGTACACCTTCTTGTTCCTTCAATTCTCCAAGTTTACCTACATTCGTGCCCAGGGTTTCATTGAAAGGCCGAACAGGTTACCCCGGTACCCTAATGACTAGATTATACTATAGGAACTCTCCCGGCAGCTACAACATGTACACACCATCCTCAATATCAAGCATTTGGCAGGGGTCTCTTATCCCTTGACCCTCGATCAGGGCATGTACAAGCTACAAACTTCCCAGTGCGCTGAAAATTTAGAAAAGGAGCTGGTAGAATACCACTTCCAACTACACACTCCTCGCCCATGGATCGACCCGTATGGGCATGTAAGAAAAACACTGGGACCAGAGTACACCCATTTACATAATGTCAAGGATTTCTGGGGAAATTTCTAGGATGAAAAAGAGGTGTGTGCTAGGCACTACATGAGGATGGCTGCATACTTTGTAAGAAGGGTGCAACTATTCCCCATACCCGATCAAGTAGAAGAAGATGAGGGCACCGACATGGATCCCCGGTATCATGCAGTCACCAATTTACCGATGCTCGCAATTGATTGGGATGAACAGGAGGTCGATGACCTTGACATCGTGACCAAACCCATCATGGCCTGAACTGAAGAATGGGTTAAAGGACAGGTGAGCTAGCTAAAGTATCAAGGAGTGGTCCTAACATATGAAGGGCTAAAGAGTGAGCCCAATGCCACCGAAGATGTCACTGCCATGACTTCAATGGGCAGGACATCTAAATCTCCTCCAATCACTAGATCTAAGAAGAGGAAAGAAATGGAAACGGAGCAGTCTCTAGATCCCAAAGTATACACAAGGAAAGATCTAGGAGGCTCACCCTCTAAAAGGCTCAAGCAAATAGGAGGCACCATGAAGCAGCCCGTAATCCAAGAAGAAGAAAAAAAAAGTATAGATCAATTAAAACCTCTTTTGGCTCTCCCTTTTTTGACTGCCCCATCATCTACCTCCCTTGCCATGGTCGCCACATCCTTGCTGGTAGTACACATCTCTATCCATCTTGCCCCTTCACCTCCGGTTGAGCCTGTAATAGTAATTGACTCTTACTCTACCATAACTACTCCTCCTTCCTTTGTTGCCATGTCACCTACCACATCACTCCCATTAGCTACAGTGGCGGCACCAATGCCCGCTCCCACCTTGCCTAAGGACTTATTGAAACACATGCAAAATCTCCATTCTGAGCTCTCCCAGATCTTTATGGACCCCACTCTTTAAGTGGCCCTAGCGTAGGTCCTCGCTACTACTAAACCTTCACAGCCTCCAACTATGGAGGCCACCATGTTAATCTCTGAGGAGTGGGAGAGACGGGAGCAGGAGGTCTCAAAGCCATTTGAAGAGGAAGCCGACGAATACCATGAGCACCCAGACTATGAACACTGGACAATTGATAAGGTGGCCTATGAGAAGGAAGGAACAGGCTCTTCCGAGAGCGGGGATGAGGAGGGGGATGTCGGCGGTAGAGTCATCGTACAAACCTTTGATGATCATCTTGAAGAATAGATGGCCTAACAGCTAAAACACGATGAGGATGAGGAAGAAAGGTCGCCTCTCAGAGAAGAGGAGGAGGGCAGCAAGACAGCAGAAATTGCGAAAACCCCTACTGGGGAAAAACAAATGGAGATTGTGTCGCCTCCCACAAAAGAAAGAGACAAGGAAGAGGACCAGCCCAAGGGGTACATGCACAAACATGAGCAGCTTGACATAAAAGAAAAGGAAACTAAGGAAGAACAGACTCCTCGAGGATAGTTGATTACTAAGCCTCTTGTCAAACGCCTCAAATTTGTCTTAGATTTTGATGAGGAAGAGGGAGACAACACCAAGGTGAAAAGTGCACAAATGGAGGGCCTAACAGAGAAGGGTGAAGGCAATCAAGAGCCACCAAAAGAAGAGTCTACCATCCTAAGTGGTTGGAAAAATAGCTTGAGAAGAAGACTCTCGCTCCTAAGGATCCCAGAGCAAGGCTAGAAGCTATCCTAGCTCGAGCACAAAGCTCAACCAGGAGGGAAAAAAAGCCTAAGGTGAGATCCAAAATAACAATGGATGCTTCTGGGTCCCGAACCGCATAACTAGAAACTCCCATAGTAGGCCAAGCTAGTGTAAGCTACAACATTTCCACCATCGACTTGGGGACTGCTATCAGGGAGCAGAAGGTAGGACACCTTGAGGAGTCAGTGGCCACGGTAGTGCACTTGATAAAACAAGACAAGGTCTCGAAGGATGAACTCAAAGCACAGGTGGACGCCTTGACGGATTACATCCAACAATGGTCTCCAATGGATGACATGCCTACCACATCCATGGCTCCACCCCAACTGTTGTCGAAAGAGAAAATTGAAAAGTTAGAGAGCAAAAAGAACTTGGACAAGACTATAAAGAGCTAGTTCTGATAGGTCCTGTACATCAGGAACATGGGTATTAGCCGGGCAATTCAAACATCCAACAAGTTCTTGGACCTACAACAATCTTTGGATAGCACAAAGAAGCTCTGCACCGACTTCCCTGCAATGTACGACTCCACCTATCCAAAGATTGAGGCCATCCTCCAGTTACCAAAAGCCACATGGGAAAAGGAGCTTGCATTCAAAAGGGATGATCAATGGCTGATGGATGTGTGGAGGTGGTATTTCAACAACAGAAAGGAAAGGTTGGAGAAAATAATGAGTAAGGTGGATCATGACATCGAATGGATCAAGGAAATTAAGGCAGAATGCGCTCGATATCTCAAGTTGATAACAGTGTATGACATGCCCATAGTACAAATGGATCCAAAAAAGATAAAACCTTACTTTCAGAAGAAGATGGAGGATGGGATGTCTGATGAAATAACCTTGGAATTCATGAGTTTTTCTACCCGTGCCTTCAACCAATCAAAGTTGTTCAGAGATCAAGGCATAAAGTATGATGAAGACTGGAGAAAGCTTGAATATAATGCAAAAGAATGGAGCTACCAGATGTTGTGGTACGAGATCATTGAGGTAGACAAGCTCTAGGCGGTTATTCTAAAATTCATGGAATATGCAGCTTCGAAGAAGCAGGAGGATAGCCCTGTAATCAATGAAGAGCTCCCACAGGAATAGCTACAACAAAAGAACAATCAACAAAAGACAAGATGCTACAGTGTCATCACTAAGTGACAAAATAGGGAAAGGGACAAGGATTTTTTTTAATTTTAATATATTGGGGGTAGGTGAAACCCTATTTTATAATGAATCTTGGCCACAAAATGAAAATCAATCTTGGCCATTCATTTAGCTTTGTGGGCACTATAAATAGGGGTCTCCTCTCATTTGCAAAGGTAGTTGAGTTGTTGAAAAGACATGCTACAAAAATTTATAATGAAAATACATTGACTTGGTGCATTTTCTAAGTTTTTCACATGTTACTTGATTCAACCTCCATTGTTAGATGCTTTACTTAGATTTATATTGTTGTTCTAGTTAGTTGTATTCTTGCTCTGATAGATTTAGAAATGTTGTTCCGTGGTTGTGAAAAATCCCTACTATGTAGATGCCTTCTTAGTCCATACTTTTTGCTATTTGTTGCTGGTAGATAGCTATGTAAAGTTAGTCTGGGCTTAAATTCAAAGTTTCTCCACACTTTTATCTTTGTTCATGCATGCATATGGTGAATGAAAGGTGAAATATTTGTAGACTTTAGAAGATAGCACAAATTTCATGAGACTGAGATTTTTGGTTAAGTGAAACCTTGTTTTAAGGAAGTTGTCCATTGCAAGAACTCCATAATTATTGTTCACAGTTAGTTGCAGATCTGGGAACCTCCCCTCTTCCCTGCTCTTTTCTCTTTTTTTTTTAGAAATAGCCTGCGCTAAGTTTCATTGCACATTGTAAAGCCAAACTTGAAGAAAACATCAAAGTTTTGGATTATTGTTCGAACATACAGCAGAATACACTTTACTTCCCATCTTAGAAACTTTGGATTTGAAGATCCATCCCGCATTCAGCTACGTAAGTCTGCCTTGTGATTACCAGCAAAATCACATGAAAATCAACTAAGGAGTTCCATGCAAGTCATGACCTGACACCCAAGAGACCTTGGGGAGATTTTTAGCAACTTGCAGTTGGAGGTTTCCTTTCAAGAGAGGTAGTGCACCCATGCATTTCCTGTGTTGAGAAGTGCATAAAAAACATATCAATAGAACTAGTGCTAGAAGGAGGGCCTTGTGAAGCTGGATCGAATCAGATCGTTCTCACTAGAAAGATTTCACAGAGTTTTACGGTCGACACCAAATAAGGGAGAATTTCAAGAGTTGCAGCCCCCTTCAAGGACAAAATGAACTAAGAGAGGAAATGTTGCTTCTGCTTCTTCTTTCATTCCACCCACTTCCCTTCCACCTTCACCCTCATTCAGCTTGCGTTCATCTTCCACCCGACCATTCGAAACTGCATTTTCACTCCCCATCTCTGGAAGCCAGGAAGTTTCCTCTCTCCCGGTCTTTTGAACCCAAGGTATAGTCCAAACAGTCGTAGCCCAGGCTACTATCCTACTCAGGCACAACCCCAAATTGTTGTTTTTCAATAGGGGGTACCACCTCTGCCTCCTGCCATGGCTTCGTTGGCACAAAATCTTTCGCTGATACATTTCGCCGCTTACCATGATATGCCCAAGAATCTGGAAGGCTTTTGTTTGAAGTTCAACCCTCGTGACCTGCAAAGAACATCTAAAGAACATATCAAAATATTTGAAACAGCAGTCACTAAAATGTAAGTCAATCATGAGGATGTAGCATGCCACCTTTTTCCACATTCGTTGGGCAAGGAAGCCTTCTATTGGTACATCAATCTGCCGAGGGGGTCTGTTACTTTGTGGGACTTTATGAAGAATTCTTTCCTACAAAAATCCAAGATTCTAATCAGCCTTTCAGAGCTATACCGACAGTTTATGTCTATCCGGAGGGAAGTTAAAGAACCCATTGGGTCCTTCAATGATCATTTTCATCATGCCTTTATGAGGCTTTAGGATCCATACATACACAATGATGCTACAGCCATCCCCGTCTACTATGCAGTGTTGGTCAAAAGGATGTGCCCACTGCTCACCACACTAGTGACCGCCTACGCTGAGGTTGTTGTTGCCAGTACGGATTTGGGACAAAATATCTCTGGCCCACTACCTTCTTTAGGATCGGTAGCCCACCCAATGCAGATTCAAGGTCTTAACCAAGCCTTCGCTAATTAGATGCCTCTTATGAACCAAGTGCCTCAGTTGCCCATCGTTCCATACCTGAGGCAGCCAATGAATTATATACCTCTTGTGCCTTCCTATTTATAGTACCAACAACAACAAAGTTACACTTAGGCTCCCCAACAACAACAGGTGTATTCTCAACAACCGCAAGTACCACTATTTTTCTTGGGACCGGAATTCCCCCCAGTGCATCAGAATCAGCTAGTAGCTTTGCCTGTCTTTCTCCAAAATCTAGCACCACAGCCAAGCAGCACTACTGAGAAAGACAAATTGGAAGAGCTGGTAGAGATGATAAAGAAAATGTCCACAGAAATGATGCATTTAAAAAATTAGAATAATCAGTTGCAGGCATCCCAGCATAACCTCCAGGCCAATCTTAATCAGGATAGCCGTAATAATAGGGACAATCAGGAAGCAAGCACCTCTTTTGGGTAGAATTATGATAGAGGATAGAATCTAAATCAAAGTTCTGAGAGGAGGCCTTTTCAGAGGTAGAACCGCACGTGGAATACAAAGCCCAATAATGGAGATGTCCCTACTCCTCTAGATCAGCCGGCCAACACTAAGAGAAAGGCTAGTGGGTTGTACCACACTGAGGTAGCCTTGTCCGAATGGTGCCGAATTCACAATTCTAGTAGACACTCTAAGTTGGATTGTCCTGAATTCCAGACAGCTGCAGAAATTTTCCAAATTGAGGTCCAGAATGCTGCTGATAGTACCGGTTGTAGAGATATCATTTCATCTAAACCTTATGACTCCTTCTGTCTCATGGTGAACTAAGTGACGTTTCCACAGAGTGGCCATAATCAGCCTGAGGTCGAGCCTGCTCCCATTAAAAGCGAAGAAGTGCAAGAGGTAAGTAAGAAACAAACCTTGGCTCATCTTTTTGATTCAGTAGACAATGGTCCGGTAGATGAGAAAGAACCATATGTAGATGAAATTCACATGTTTCACCAGAGAACAACCCCTTACTTCCTCAAAAATAGGTAGGCAGGTGGACCCTTTACAACTTCTACACCACCAAACAATTTTACTACCCTGCCTAGCCCTAATGCCAATAATAATCTTGGGCTTCCCCATATACCCACCCAATATCTTGACAAGGATAAGCCTCAAAATAAAACGTAGAATCAGCCTCAAGGCCAACCCCAAAATCAGTTAGGTCAAAGGGAAGTCCAACCTCCTAGCTCTGTAATAGGCCAAGCCTTCGGCTCTGAGATTGAACAGATGGGTGAATATGTGGCAAAAGAGTTCAAGAAAGTAAAACTTAGTTTATCTGCCTTTGAACTACTCTGGGTCCCTGCCGTAAGGCACACCTTCTTTAGGGTGCTCAATGGAACCCCATCCTCTAGCATGACACAGGAGGCCTCAGCAAAAAGGGTCACCTTAGAAGAACCTAGGCAAGAACCTGTGGTGCAGGATAATGCCAAGAATAGGATGGACATTCCCTCAAGTCAGTCTACCTGTAAACAACCAGAAAGGGAGCTAGACCAGAACAATAGGCAGAGTTCTAAGGATCAGTCATCTAGGAAGATTAAAGATAAAACTAGCGACACGAACAAAGATCAAGTAGCTTAGGTAGATGCACCTATGGGCCTCTTCCAAGGAAGAGTGGAAACTCCCCCTTTCCTCACCACTATTCAGATATTTGGGAAAAACTTGCATAACTGCCTGCTTGATTCAGGAGTGTCTGCCAATGTTATGCCTTTGGCAGTATGTAAGGCTCTTGAAATTACTCCCACACCCTCTAGGAGGAAGGTGACCCAGTTGGACAAAACTAAGATCAACATAGTGGGAGAAATGAATCAAATCCTTATGCAAATCGTTGTGGATCCAAGGATACAACAAGTCATTGATATTTAGGTGGCTGATATTCCCGATACATATGGGATCATCCTAGGAAGAGAATTCACCAAAACACTAAATGGATATGCTGCCATAGACCATTCTCACATGTGGTTGCCATGGAAAGGGCTGCTAAATCAAATCTATGTAGATCGCGAGCCTCGTATGAAATATATGATCATGGAGTGCAACAACCTAAATGAGGTGTTGTCTGTTGAGACAGAATTGGGAAATTACTATCCCTTGGCCTGCCAAGATGAATTCAAACCTTAGAAAGAGTATGCCGCGGAAGTTCTCTTAGTGTAGTGCAGTCCTCCAACTAACTTTACTCAAATGCCTCTGAGTACAGAAATGTTGATGGAATCAGACAATAAAACCGATGAAGGAAACAACTGCAGATTACTCAGTGGTTTCTAGGAATTCATGGAAAAATGTGCAAGGGACCAACTCAACCTGGGCACCCAGATGAATTTCCAAGATCTTTTACTGCCAAATTGGTGTAGAATTCACAATGTTGCCCATTCCGAGTTTGATTGTTGCTTGTGTCAAACAGCAGTAGAGTGTGTAAAAGAATCAGTTGTACCCCGAAAGAAACACCGAAGGAGGTGCTTATAGAACCACCTACTATTGAACATGCCAGGTCGCGAGATTCCCAAGAGATTACAAGAACAATTCCCCAGCCAAAAGGAATTCTGACCCAAGTTGAACCCGAAATGAAAAAGCTTTCCAGATTTTGGATGCTCTGATTTGATGGATCTAAATCCAAACAAGGAGTCGGTGCTAGGTTTAAGCTCATCAGTCCAATAGGTAAGACCTTTCTTGCTACCCATAGGGTGTAGTTTCATTGCACCAATAATGTAGCAGAATACGAAGCACTAGTGCATGGTCTTCTTATGGCCTTGAAGAAAAATGTTAAAATGTTGCAAGTATTCGGGGACTCTGAACTTGTAGTTAAACAAGTTAGAAAATTGTACTCCTATCATGATAGAAGACTCACAAACTACAGACATAAAGTATGGGATCTTTTAGAAGGTTTAGATGCATTTAATATATAGTTGATCCCTCGTGCTCAGAATCATACAGCCGATGCTTTGGCTCAAGCAGCCAGCACTCTACAACCCCTTTCCCTATCCAGGCTTAAAAATTTTACAGTTGAGTTGACATCTACACCGTTTGTCCCAGACAATGTCTCTCACTTTGAGGTCTTCAATGATGATAAGCACATCCTTGAGTTCATCACAAGTTCTGATGTATTTGCAACCCAAATAATTGATGAAGACAATTCGTAAGAGGCTGAGTTGGATATAGAGGGGGTTATCAACCTCAAAACCAACACGATTCCCAGAGGCATGGTTCAGCTCAAACGCATATTTGATCTGGTCCAGATCAAAGACCAAGACCGGCAGAAAAAGAAGGAAGCCGTAAGAAACCAGTGTAATGCCCACAACCTTGGGACAGCCAGGGAAACCAAAAATGTGTTTATTGGAAAAGTGTGCACACCCAAAGAAAAGAAGGGAATCATTGATGTGTTGCAAAAATATCATGACGTGGTGGCATGGAGCTACGAAGATCAAAAGACTTATGACACTTCCATCATCACACACACCATCCCTCTCAAGATAGAAGTGAGGCCATTCCACCAGTAGCAGCACCCTATTAATGCCTTGTTAGAGGCCATCATTTACAAAGAGGTATAGAAGTTGCTTTCAGCAAGAATTATCTTCCCAGTTAGGCATTCCGCATGGGTGGCCAAACTAGTCCCAGTCAGAAAAAAGAATGGGGAAACCAGATTTCATGTAGACTTCCTCAATTTGAACAGAGCTTCGGAGAAGGACAAATATCTGGTGCCTTCATTAGATGAGGTGTTGTAGATCGTCAATGGCTCCCAAATCATGTCCTTCTTTGATGGATACTCTAGATACAACCAAGTGATGGTGCAGTACGAAGATCACCATAAAACAGCATTCACCACCAAGTGGGGGCGTTTGCTTACAGGAGAATTCCCTTTGGGCTCATCAATGCTGGTGCTACTTTCCAACGTGCCATGGACATTGCCTTCAAAGATCTGATTGGGAAGTGCATAATCATCTACATGGATGATTTAACCATGTTTTCTAAAAGGCGAAGTGATCACGTCTCTGATTTATGCAAAGTCTTTCAAAGATGTAGGGAGTTTGGAGTCTCCCTTAACCCCAAAAAGTGCATTTTTAGCGTAACTGAAGGTAGGTTGCTTGGAAATGTCATCTAAGAGTAGGGAATTGCCATAGACCCTAAACGTATCCAGTCCTTACTAAAGATCCCACCACTGGGTAGCAAGAAAGAATTAAAATCCTTCTTTAGAAAGATCAATTTCATTAGGAAATTCATCACAGGTTTTGTTGAGATTGTTAAACCACTCAACGCCATGTTAAAATAGGATGCCAAAATTGAGTGGGCTCTCGAAGCCAAATAGGCTTTTGAAGAAATCAAATGGGCCATTGTTGAAGTGTCTATGCTAGTCAGCCCAGATTATCTGAAGCCATTCTATATCTACTCATTCGCTTCAAAGCATTCTTGTGCCAGCATTTTGACTCAGAAAGATGATGAAGAAAATGAGCACCTAGTCACCTTCATGAGTGCTCCCCTAAAGGATGTTGAACTGTGATACCACAATGGAGAAAAAAAAGCATATTCCCTCGTTAGGAGGGTGAAGAAATTTAGGCATTATATCCTACACAATAAAGTGTTCGCCATTGTCCCCGACCTAGCAATAAAAACGATGCTCATGCAAAGCCAATTGGGTGAACGAAGAGCCAAATGGGTCACCCTACTCCAAGAATATGACATGGAAATCCAACCGATGAGTTTGGTGAGAGGACAGGCCCTTACCCGAATGATCGCTGAAGCAGTAGCAGAGGCCGGCCCCGAACTCACTATGCAGCAATACCAGCTCGAGGATGTTTCCCTGGGGGAATGGTACGAAAACATTGTCTATTATTTGCTGAACCACAAGTGCCCACCTCATTTATAGGGAGTCCAAAGGTGTGCCCTTAGATTGAAAAGCAATGGTTATATGTTGTAGGGGTCCATTTTATATAAGAGAAATCATGAAGGCATTTACTTGAGATGCCTTGGTAAGGACGAAGTAAACCAGGTCCTCAGGGAGTTTCATGATAAGTTCAGCACTGGCTATGGATCTGGGTCCTCCACCGCTCATCAAATATTAAGGGCAGGATATTATTGGCCAACTATCTTCAAAGATGCTCACGGTCATGTTCGTTCATGTCACACATGTCAGACAGCCGCCACTAAGGAGAAGAATGTTGTTGTCCCACTGTAGCCCATGCTAGAGGTAAGGCTATTCGCGCAATGGGGCCTTGATTTCATTGGTCAGATAAGCCCCCCATCATCTGCGGGACACAGATACATTCTTACTACTACTGATTATTGTACTAGATGGACAGAAGTAATTGTATGTAATCAATGCAAACTAAGGTAGTTTCTAATTTTTTAGAAAGTTTCATTTTAAATCGCTTTGGTTGTCCTTATGCATTGGTGTGTGACAATGGACCTGCATTTGCTTCATTAAAATTTGTTGGTTGGGCTTTCGACTATAGGATTTCCCTTCAGTTTTCATCTAATTACTACACTCAAGGCAATGGCCTTGCTGAGTCTACAAACAAGAACTTGATCACGGTAATTAAGAAACTGCTAGATAGGAATCCCAAGGACAGGCACACCCAGCTCTGTTTTGCCCTTTGGGTAGACTGCACCAGCCACAAGGCTGCCCTTGGTGATTCCCTATTCCATCTTGTTTATGGCCTAGAGCCCATATTTCCTATCCACCTGAAGATTCCCACTCTCCAATTTATCAACGATTTTTACAAAGGAGGGGATCATAGAGAAGCTCGGTTACCTGAGCTCTTGCATTTAGAAGAATTCTAAGACCGTGCAATAGAAATTTTTTCCAAACATTAGGGCATGGTTAAGAGATGATTTGACCACCGAGCCAAGATCAAGGCCTTTAGAATTTTCGATTTAGTCATGTATTGGGACAAGGACCATGAAAAGAAAGGGGGACACAACAAATTCAACAAGCTTTGGCTTGGCCCCTTTCAAATAGCTGAAATTTTGGGAGACAATGTTTTCTGCCTAAGACTTTAACTAGAGAGGATGCCCCATTGCCAGTCAAAGGGAAGCACCTGAAGCATTACTTCCAAGCCTGAGCTCTCTTGGGCACTTTTCTATAAATACCTGTATATAGGTAGAATAGGTTGTATTTTTCTTTGCTTGTATTTTTCCGCATTGTTGTCTTCTATTTTGCTCATTCCCGACTGTTTTATTTTGAAAAGATGTTCTCTGTCTCTTTATGGTGGTCGTGCTAATTCAATAAAGGGCCTGCTTTGTTGTTCATCCTTAGTATTATCCAGATAAGCATTCATTCTCGACTATTGGTCCTTGAAAGCCGCCTAGGAATGATTTCCTTGTCTGAACTCCATTTTAGAACTTGACCCTTGGTTGGCTCTCTTTACGCATATCTCAGATCTCACATAGAAAACACCTTAATTATCCCTAAGGACTATATGGTGGCTACTATGATACCCTAGTAAGTGAAAAATCCAAAGTCCTCTCCAGTGACCACTGCAATTCCCAAACCTTTTGTAGGCTTCGGTGCTTACACAGTCGAGCAAAAGATAAAGAAAGAAAACAAGTTGAAGGAAGTATCAAAAGAAATCAAAAGAAAGAAAAATCTGAAATTAACCGATTGTATGCATGTGTGGATAACTCTATCGAGGCTATGGACGCCCGGCTAGTAGTAGAGCAATATCCTTGGGGTCACAGCGATAACTCCGTTGGGGCTATGGATGCCTGACTGGTAGCACGGCAATGTCCAGGTTACTTTTAGTGTTGGACGAGCTATATAGCTTGCTTGGTTGGACTAGTAGTCACTTGGTGCATTCTGAGGAAAAGAATAAATTCACAACACACACACACTTCTGAGATGTCTTATACACTAACCCAGCTAAGATTCATGTTCTCTCAATTCACCATTGAAGGTCTACTCCTGGTATATGAAACCAGAGATTCTGGGTTATGAATGAACGCTTATCCCTAGAATGCTCGGGAGAGTTTCCCAGTAGAGTCACCATTTGTTGTGCCCTCAACACACACGCCCCGTTCGGAATGGGGACCCTATTTTCTTTTGCCTCGTCAGGTCATTTTGTCGCTGCCTTGTTTTGTGTGCCCCTATTTGGTGTCCTAAGTGGTCAATGTACCTCCAAAGTCTCATCTTGAGTTGACCATGTTTCATCCCCTTTAGTTTGGCTGAGTCTTGGTGCCTTGCGGAGTCTCCTTGGTAGTTTGCCCCTACCAACAGCCCTAAGACCTAGCGGGCCCGCCCCACCAAGTTTCCCTGGGTGGGATTCCCCCTTGTGTTCACCGTTTCAAACGGCCGAACCATCGAACCCAGCTCCCTCTTTGCCATCAGTTAAACTTGCAAATATTTTTGAGATGCCTTTGCCCCCTCTAGGCATGTCCATCCGAACTTCCACTCCCGGAACTCTATGTGGACTTCGCCATTCCCGATGGAAAATCGCCAACAAAACTCTGCCCCTCGGGGCTCGAGTTCCCCTTTGTCCCCGATGGTTTCCAAACTGAATTTTCAAAATGGCGAACCTACAACTTCCTTCCAACCCCCGGACCCCGGACCTCCCACCGCCATCTGCGAATTCAAATCCACCAACCAACTGGCCGGCCATACCTACATTAAATAGGGGCATTAAATGCATTTTGGGTATAAATATCTTTCCCAACCTGTCATTTTCATTTGTCAGGTTTTCCAGGGAGATCAGAGAGCTTGCTAGAGAAGATCACTGCCTTCATCGATCGTCGCCCTCGCACCCGTTGCCGTCATTTTCTGACCCTTGGTGGATTGCACACCTCCTCTCATCGGACTCCTAAGGTAGGTTTTTTTTTCCCTCCTAATAATTCTTTATTATTTTAACACCTAAGATGATGAACAGCATGGGTTAAAATTACATTTAAATGATAAAACATGAGATAACGCACAAAACCCACGTCTTAGAATTTTTGGGGAACTTCCAAAATGCCCTCAGAATCTGTTTGGAACTCCACCTCTTCGCAGTCATTCGTCACCAGGGGCATTGACACCCTTCGGGGCCAGGTCTCCCGATGGTTGTCAAACTTAGAAACCAAACCCTCTTTTTTCAAAATGGCAGGATGCCCTCTCGGGCCTGCCGCCCCGAACCTGCATCGGCAGTTCGCCACCAAGATTGAAAACTTAAGACCTCTAAAACCGGCCTGCATTCCTGCTTAATGGGACCGACCCTCCGGACTTCCATGTCCAGAACTCCATGAGGTTTTCGCCATTCTTGAACGGCATATGGACCTTGTCTGCTTGAGCTCCAGAGCCCACCCTACCTTTCATCATTCGGTGTTGCACGCATAACCAACCTTCCCTCATCTCACAGGGTCCTGGTCCACGGACTTCCGTGGCCACTTCGTCGTTTCAAACGGTGTTCCATTGGCGACCTTCCACCTCCTGAGCCCCAAACCCCCATTCGCCGTGAGACTAGAAACTTTGAATTCTAGCGACCTCATCCTGGCCGGGCTTCCCCCCAGGACTCCATCCCATCTCCGCCATCCCAAAGGGAAAAACACACCTACCTAACCTCTGAGCTCCGCCCTCCTGCTCTCCATGAGAACTAGATATGAAAATCTGATGCCCAACCTTGATGTCGGGTCACTCCCTCCAGACTTTCGTCTAACGATCATCATTTCGAATAGCGAAGGCGGGGCGGCTTCTCGGTTCTCCAGGCCCGAATGCCTCAAAATCTAAAAGGAAAGCATCTACCGCCTTCCAGCTCTCTGGGTCTCAGACCCTAGAATTTTGTCCCCAGAATTCCCTTTATTTTTGGCCATTTCAAATAGCCAACCCCTGATGGCTTTCTGACCTTGTACCTTTGGATGCTCCTAAGATGATCCAAACAACTTCAAATTTGAAATTTTATCTTGACCCACGTGCTCAAATTAATCCTTCTCCCGCATTGACCTTTTAAACCATCAAAATCTAGTTGGAAGAAGTCACCCGGATCATCCCATCCCATTTTCCCATTCTAAACAGCATTTCTGCCAGGGAAGTTTGGCCCTCCAGGCCTAGATTGTATGAAGCTCTTGTAGTAAATGGCTAGTGGTATCTTGGAGTAAACATTTGATTTCATCAGTCATATATTGTCTAAATTAGATTTTGACTAACGTTGATGCTTTTATAATTAGTTATACTCATCGTGTCCATGCTCACAAGATATATGGAATCAAGTGCAGGGCCCTCAGAGGGGACCGTAGACAAAGGAAAGAAGTCAAGAAAGACTCCTCGTGGGAAGGAGGATAAAGACCAGATGAAGTTCTAGTTCTCGGGTGAACCTCTACGATCAAAAATCACCACGGACTGGAAAGAAATAACAGACACCAATATTGGCCAAGTCGATACTGATGAGTTTACACAAAGGGTCAGAATTCACCCGAGGACTGACAATGCCAGGTTAATCAGGCAAAGCGGAATCGCAAAAGCTACGGGCTTCCCCCCATTTCTCATTTCCCCTGAGCTAGTCATGGCTTGTCGGCAGGCCTATCAAACCAAGACAAGGACCATCGTCGATAGGGATGGTAATATTCTAGCGGATATGTCAACTCAGGGCATTACAATGACCTTCCAGATTCCCACTTTTGAAGAAATGGAAACACCCACCATAGTGGACTATTTGTAGCACCCGACGAGGAGCTAGGGCGAAGATTGAAAGTCTATGATAGACATCCCCAGCTCCAATTCAGAAATTTTAAGAAGGAACACTATAGGGTCAATGATACCTTCATTGGTCACGTCATCCAACTACTTGGAGGGTACTTTGAGAGGAGGGTCTCCCATAGTGCGGTGGAGTTCCTGAAGCAGCACACATTCCTGTTCCTTCAATTCCCCAAGTTTACCTACATTCGTGCCCAGGGTTTCACTGAAAGGCCGAACAGGTTACCCCAGTACCCCAATGACTGGATTATACTATTGGAACTCTCCCGGTAGCTACAACATGTGCACACCATCCTCAGCAGCAAGCATTTGGTAGGGGTTTCTTATCCCTTGACCCTCGGTCAGGGCATGTACGAGATGCAAACTCCCAGTGCACTGAGAATTCAAAAAAGGAGCTGGTGGAATACCACTTCCAACTACACACTCCTCACCCACGGATGGACCCGTATGGGCATGTAAGAAAAGCACTAGGGCCAGAGTACGCCCATTTACATAATGTCAAGGATTTCTGGGGAAATTTCTAGGATGACAAAGAGGTGCATGCTAGGCACTACATGAGGATGACTACATACTTCGTAAGAAGGGTGCAACTATTCCCCATACCAGATCAAGTAGAAGAAGATGAGGGCACCATCATGGATCCCCGGTATAATGCAGTCACCAATTTACCGATGCCCACAATTTATTAGGATGAATAGGAGGTTGATGACCTTAACATCGTGGCTTGAACCGAAGAATGGGTTAAAGGACAGGTGAGTCGGCTAAAGCAGCAAGGAGTGTCCTGACATATGAAGGGCTAAAGAGTGAGCCTAGTGCCACCGAAGATGTCACCACCATGACTTCAACGAGTGAGACATCCAAATCTCCTCCAATCACCAGATCTAAGAAGAGGAAAGAAATGAAAACGGAGCAGTCTATGGATCCCAAAGTATACACAAGGAAAGATCTAGGAGGCTCACCCTCTAAAAGGCTCAAGCAAATAGGAGGCACCACGAAGTAGCCCGTAATCCAAGAGGAAGAAGCAAAAAGTAAAGATTAATTAAAACCTCTTTCGGCTCTCCCTATTTCGATTGCCCCATCATCTGCCTCCCTTGCCATGGTCACCACATCCCCACCGGCAGTAGACATCTCTGTCCATCTTTCCCCTTCATCTCTGGATGAGCCTATAATAGTAATTGACTCTTCCTCTGCCATAACTACTCCTCCTTCCTCCGCTGCCATGTCACCTACCACATCACTCCCATTAGCTACAGTGACAGAACCAATGCCTGCTCCCACCTTGACTGAGGCCTTCTCGAAACACATGTAGAATCTCCCTTCTGAGCTCTCCTAGATCCTTATGGACCCCACTCTTCAGGCAGCACTAGCGTAGGTCCTCGCTACTACTAAACCTTCGCAGCCTCTGGCAGGACCACCGGGTATGGAGGCCACCATGATAATCTCCGAGGAGTGGGAGAGATGGGAGCAGGAGGCCTCAAATCCATTTGAAAAGAAAGCCAACGAATACCATGAGCACCCAGACTATGAACATTGGACAATTGACAGGGTGGCCTACGAGGAGGAAGGAACAGGCTCTTCCGAGAGTGGGGATGAGGAGGGGGATGTTGGTGCTAGGGTCATCGTACAAACCTTTGATGATGATCTTGAAGAAGAGATGGACCGACAACAAAAACATGATGAGGAGGAGGCAGAAAGGTCGCCTCTCAGAGAAGAGGAGGGCGGCAAGACAACAGAAATTGTGGAAACCCCTACCGGGGAAAAACAAATGGAGATTGTGCCACCTCCCATAGAAGAAAGAGACAAGGAAGAGGACCAGCCCAAGGGGTACATGCACAAAGATGAGAAAATTGAAGACATAAAGGAAAAGGAAACTGAGGAATAAAAGAGTCCCCGAGGATAGTTGATTACTAAGCCTCCTATCAAGAGCCTCACATTTGACTTAGATTCTGATGAGGAAGAGGGAGACAACACCAAGGTGAAAAGTGCACAAACGGAGGACCTAACAAAGAAGGGTGAAGGCGATCAAGAGCCACCAAAAGAAGAGTCTGCCATGCCTGAGTGGTTGGAAAAATAGCTTGAGAAGAAGACTTTCACTCCTAAGGACACCAAAGCAAGGCTAGAAGCTATCGTAGCCTGAGCACAAAGCTACACCAGGAGGGAAAAAAAGCCTAAGGTGATATCCAAAATAATGATGGATGCTTCTAGGTCCCGAACCACACAAATAGCAACACCCGTAGTAGGCCAGGCTAGTGTAAGATACAAAATTTCCACCATCGACTTGGGGACTCCTACCAGGGAGCAGAAGGTAGGACACCTTGAGGAGTCAGTGGCCACGATAGTGCACTTGATAAAACAGGACAAGGTCTCGAAGGATGAACTCAAAGCACAGGTGGCCACCTTGACGGATTACATCCAGCAATGGTCTTCAGTGGATGACCTGTCTACCACATCTGTGGCTCCACCCCAACTACTATCGAAAGATAAAATTGACAAGTTGGAGAGGAGAAAGAACTTGGACAAGACTACAAAGAGCTGGTTCTGATAGGTCTTGTACATCGAGAACATGGGTATTATTTGAGCAGTTCAAATAGCCAACAAGTTCTTAGACCTACAACAATCTCTGGAGAGCAGGAAGAAGCTCTGCATCGACTTCCCTACAACGTATGACTCCATCTATCCAAAGACTGAGGCCATCCTCCAGTTACCAAAAGCCACATTGGAAAAGGAGCTTGCATTCAAAAGGGACGATCACTGGCTGATGGGTGTAGGGAGGTGGGATTTCAACAACAGAAAGGAAAGGTTAGAGCAAATAATGAGTAAGGTGGATCTAGACATCGAATGGATCAAGGAAATTAAGGCAGAATGCGCTCAATATCTCAAGCTGCTGACGGAGTATGACATGCCTGCAGTACAAATGGATCCAGAAAAGATAAAACCTTACTTTTAGAAGAAGATGGAGGAGGGGATGTCTGGTGAAATAATAGTTGAATTCATGAGTTTTTCTGCCCGTGCCTTCGACCAATCAAAGTTGTTCAGAGATCAGGTCGTAAAGTATGATGAAGACTGGAGAAAGCTTGAAGATAATGCAAAAGAATGGAGCTACCAGATGTTGCGGTATGAGATCATTGAGGTAGACAAGCTCTAGGAAATTATTCTAAAATTCATGAATATGCAGCTTCGAAGAAGTAGGAGGACAGCCCTGTAATCAATGAAGAGCTCCCAAAGGAATAGCTACAACAAAAGAGCAATCAGAAAAAGACAAGATGCTACAGTGTCGTCACTAAGTGACAAAATAGGGAAAGGGACAAGGATTTTTTTTAAAATTGTAATATATTGGGGGTAGGTGAAACCCTATTTTGTAATGAATCTTGGCCATTCATTTAAATTTTTGGGCACTATAAATAGGGGTCTCCTCTCATTTGCAAAGGGATTTGAGTTGTTGTAAAGACATGTTGCAGAAATTTATAATGAAAATACATTGACTTGGTGCATTTTCTGAGTTTTTCACATGTTACATGATTCAACCTCCATTGTTAGATAGTTTACTTAGATTTATATTGTTGTTCTAGTTAGTTGTATTCTTGCTTTGATAGATTTAGAAATTTTGTTCTATGGTTGTGAAAATTCCTACTGTGTAGATGCCTTCTTAGTCCATACTTTTTGTTGTTTGTTGCTGGTAGATAGTTGTGTAAAGTTAGTCTAGGCTTAAATTCAAAGCTTCTCCACACTTTTATCTTTGTTCATGCATGCATATGGTGAATGAAAGGTGAAATATTTGTAGACCTTAGAAGATAGCACAAATTTCATGAGACTGTGAGATTTCTAGTTAAGTGAAACCTTGTTTTAAGGAAGTTGTCCATGCATGAACTCCATAATTACTATTCACAGTTAGTTGCAGATCTGGGAACCTCCCATCTTCCCTGCTCTTTTCCCTTTCTTTTTTATAAATAGCCTATGCTAAGGTTCATTGCACATTGTAAAGCCAAACTTGAAGAAAACATCAAAGTTTTGGATTGTTGTTTGAACCTACAGCAGAATACACTTTACTTCCCATCTTAGAAACTTCGGATTTGAAGATCCATCCCACATTCAACTACGTAAGTTCACCCTATGATTACCATCAAAATCAACTGAGGAGTTCCATGCAATTCATGACCTAACACCTGAGAGACCTTGGGGATATTTTCAACAGCTTGCAGTTGGAGGTTTCCTTTCAAGAGAGGTAGTGCACCCACGCACTGCCTGTGTTGAGAAGTGCATAAAATACACATCAATAGGTTTACCATGTAAAAATTTGGTGTTCATGTGTTATGTTCTTTGATGAATTCTTTAATGGTTTCTTTCCTTACTGCACTTTCAATATGGTGTGTGGAATGAACATTTAAATGCTTAAGTGGTTTCATAGAATACTGAGCTTCTCCCCTCTCAGTATTATGAGCGTTCAACAAATATCAAATCAAATTTGGTTAAGATTATATAGAGAAAGATAATTAAGAAAAATTAAAGAGTAAGGCCCTATACAAAATGTATTTGGGGAATAATAAATGGTGGAAAGATACTAATGAAGGAATACCAAACATTTATTTCAATATATAGGTATGAACATGTAATAGTAGTTAGACTCAAGACCCAATCAAGATAGGACCAAAGCATAAATTTTTGTCCCACTCTTGAGCCACAAGAAATAACATTTATAAAAATCATGCAAAAACATGAAATATTTGATTGATGAGGGTATTCAATTAGTTCATTTAGTGAT
This sequence comes from Sequoia sempervirens, assembly GCA_007258455.2. Lineage (NCBI taxonomy): Eukaryota > Viridiplantae > Streptophyta > Pinopsida > Cupressales > Cupressaceae > Sequoia > Sequoia sempervirens. Next base: position 363,675,112 of record VDFB02105785.1, read on the forward strand.
GGAGTGTTAGATAATTAGGGCTTAATCAAATATCTTTATTTTCTCCTTACAATGTTGATATTTTTCTCTCATATTGGGTTTCACTTGAACATATATGCAAATATTGCAAGGCATTTCATCTAACTTCAAGGAGGGTCCAATTAAACATGAGTTGATTGAACCTATGTGCATGACACTTATGTGGTATTGTTTTCCCTCAAAATCATACTAAAATTTCCATTACAAACCCTATCTTTTATGGTCAAATGAATTATTAAAAAATTAAATTTTATAAGTATATACTCATCTTTGTTATCTTTATAAAAATAATAGTAAACAATCTAAAAAAGTGCACTCTATATAAATATCCTTATTTAATAAAAAAATGCTTCAATTTGGTTATATAAACTATATATTTATTTTATAATTACTATTTGTTCAAGAATTGATAATATAAAATATTAAATATAAAATTACAAAAATATCTTAGCATTAGATATTGGTGATAAGGATCTATATTTCAAAAACAAAAACAATTTATTTTTAGTTGAAGTTATGGTCAATGGAAAATTTCTCAATAAAAACTAGTAATAAATTAGTAAACAATACTTTTTTAAAAATTTACCATGTATGATAGAAATGGTTTTTTTAAAATCAAGAGAAAATTAAATAAGAATCTATATAGAAATTTTCATGAGCTATTAGTTTACATGTATATAAATTCTTATCATTTTTTACTATAATTAGCATAATTTGATTAATTTTTAAAATATTGATTTATGTGGCCCCAACATAGAAAAAATGGGACACATTATTTTACATTATCACTCAAATCTATCTAGAAGGATACATGAATCCAGTAAAGTATTAACTGCACTTAAAGCTATTAATGAGAATGAAAGTGACTCAATGGTGTTTAATACAATTAACATGACATACATGGTTTCATCTTGACCCAAGATATGGATATTGAGAAAAAATATGAATATATTAGGATAAAACCTTCTACAAAGGTATACAAGTATTTACCTTTTAAATCTAAGATTATCATAAAAGGTTATTATGTAGATATATAAAGCAGCGATAACAATAAAATCAACAAACCATATAGACATAGGATTAGCATGGATAAACTCTTTTGAAAAAAATATACCAAAGAAAGAGGAAAAATATGTATTAAGATTTAGTATACTTGATACAATATCAACAAACTAACACTCTAACAAAACATTTGTACCTATAAAAAATGATTTTAAACCACCATCTCGTACCTACACTACATAGGAAATTAGAGATTCTAGAACCATAAATGGTTTTACCAAAAGAATGGATACCAACCATGGTAACATGCAGAAACCTCATTCCCACTTGGAGAGAATCTTCCAATAATATTAAATACATCAATGACTTCTCATGGGTGTCACATGGGCCCAATCAATGATTCTTCAAATAGAAAATGTAAATGTAAAGGCATATTTGACTACTAACACTCTAACAAAACCTTTGTACCTACAAACAATTATTTTAAACTACCATATAATACCTACACTACATATGAAAGTAGAGATGTCAGAACCATAAATAGTTTTACCAAAAGAATGGATACCAACGATCTAGTATCATGCAAAAACCTCATTCCCACTTGGAGAGAATCTTCCAATAATATTAAATACATCAATGACTTCTCATGGGTGTCACATGGGCCCAATAAATGATTCTTCAAATAGAAAATGCAAATGTTAAGGTATATTTGACTAGTAAATCCTTGATAGATCATATCCTCAAGTCTAGCACTCTATTTTGGAGTCTACTAACTCATGTGGGACCAATCCATCATAAAAATATTCTCCAATTCTTCCCCTATCACTTTAGGAATGTGAAATTTCCTTAAATGACCTCAAAGTTAAATATAACCCTTTTTTATTAGTCCACCTCCTTCATGAATTCATATAGAATAAATTCCAAGAATCTATGGAAATCTAAATAAAATATTTCTCCAATTACATCCTAGGCATCCAAGTACACCTTCCAAGATTTTTGGAGACACATAAAATACACATAGGATTACAAGGAAAATGGTACACTAATCCTAACATGGTCTTTGACATGACATTGCATATTGGAAATCTATTTATAGGAAATATATATGAAACTAAGAACCAAGTCATGTGGCCTTTCTACACCAAGAGGACTTATCCATAAGCAAGTTAGCTTCAAGGGAGAATATAGAAAATATTTCTAAGTTTCAAAAAAAATTAACATGTGATTTTACCATTCTTTGCCGTCTCTTTTATAAATTAATACTAAACACTATCTTGTTTAGTATTAGCATGGTTCATGCAATTTTTGGCCAAAAAAAAATAACTCTAGCTATCACAATTAATTCTAACAACCCTACAATGAAAACCAATACCTATATAAATTATTTGTAACCATACTACTTCCTTAGAGGTATTTTTGTCATCTATATACTCTACATAAATAGTGAAAAAGGTAACCATGGGCTATGTTTTACTCATCCAACTCATTGTACCACCAAATAGAGAAAACTCATAGCCATTAGTGGACCTTCAACTATCCAAGTCACCTTCCCAATATGCATCCATAATGCCTTGTATGTCCAATGAACTATCCATATCATTGATACCATAATAAAATAAATAATAATAATAAGTTCTATGTAAATATATAAAACCCTCTTAACATAAGTTCAATGCATCTTACCAAGGTTAGACATAAACCTCCTTAAAACACCCAATGCTTGGGAAATATTTGGTCATGTAAACCATTGCATACATTGGGCTACCAACAACCCTAGCATAATTCACATTGGATATATCCTCAAAATTACCATCCAATTTAGGATACGTATCTAAAAAATGCTCTATACAATAGGAAATAGAATACTTATCAATTTACAATAATTCATTCTAAACCATTGCAAATTAGTAGCAACATACTTACTCTAACTTAACACAAGATATTTTGTGCACTTGATCCCTACTAATCTCCATTCCAAGAATGTATTTTTAACCCCCAAATATTTCATATCAAATGTGCTATAAAGATGTTTTTTTTATCTCCCTAATCATCGTCTTCTTAATACCAATAAACAACATATCATCCACATATAAAACAATGATTAGAATTTAATCATAAATAATTTAATCATGAACGTAAATATCCTCTTCGCCCCTAAAAAAACCTAAGTTCAATGCAAAATCATTAAACTTATTGTATGAAATATTGGTTGATTATTTCAATCCATGTAATTATTATTTTAATCTACAAACCAAGTGTTCCTTTCCCTTCACAAAAAAAAAACCATTAGTTTTTAAAATATAAATATCCCCCTCAACATCCCTATGTAATAAATTAGTTTTAGCATCCATTTTATCAAGCTCAAAATCATTTATAACAATAGATAATAGGAATTTAACAAAAACTAAATTAGCAATAGAATAAAAATTCACCAAAATCAACTCCCTCTCCCTAGGAGTAGCTCTTTCCCGCCATTCTATCCTTGCACTACTCTAACTGACAATCTACACCAATTTTATTTCTATACACCCACTTGTGACTCCCTTAGGAAAAATAACAAGATCTTAGGTGTAACAAATATCCAAGGGAATCATCTCCTTTGCATGACCTACATCCAAAACCCAATATCCTCTGAAGAGATCTCCTTCCCAATAGATCTAGGTTCATCATCAATACTCAACAAAAAATACGCAACAAAAAATTGGTGCACTATACCTTTCAACTAGATTTCATTGTCTAATGGAACCCCTTAAGGTAGGAGTAATAGATTCTACTTGCTATTATGTATTTCCATCCTATACATCCTCATATAAATCCTCTTCTTCCTCTCCATACTCTTATCCATATATTTATTCCTCTACATGTGCATATTCCTACTTCTCAACCTTAGTCTCAAAGTGTAATAATTTTCTCCCATATTTTTATTTGGTTGTTCTAGAATTGAAAAATATCTAAACTCCTTGAAAATAACATCTCTATAATAAATCATTTTCTAGATTAGATTATTCTAAATCTTATAACCTTTTACATTCTCATTAAAATCAATGAAGATGCATTTATGAGTTTTTGGATCCAATTTAGATCATTTTTCCAAAGGTGTAGGTACATAAGCCTCACAACCAAAGACTCTTTAACATAAAACATAATATTTCTTACCTATCCACACTTCATAATATTTTTTTCCAAAAACGAGTTAAGGAATGTATAGGAGCGAATTTTCACCCCTTGTATAAATTCCCCTTTCACATACCCTCACCTTAGAAAATCAAATCCAAAGGAAAAATTCCACATCACCCATCTAGAATGCATCCACTTGGCATTTGTCATGTGTTTCAGTGAGAGAATAGTTGTCGGCAATGCAAGCACGATACGCGGTCATCTGCACAGCACACTACCGTTCCTGACAGATTCTCACGTCTGAAGTTGGTAGAGGTGTTACACTCCTCATTGGGGATGAATTGTAACATCCTCTTTGACCAACTGACCCGAAAATGACTTATTCCTTCTCATCCCACTTTCAAATCCATTCATCTCACTTTCACTTCATCTTTTCACAATCTTCTTGATATTCTTTCACAACTTCTTGATATTCTCATTCACTCCAACATTCTAGTAGTCCATTTGAGCATTACAGCAGCTTGACACTCCATCAACTCCACATAGCACGTGTCAGGCCACCACAAAAGTTGCAAGCTTGGAGTCTTGTCAGACCTCCCTTCACCATGGTTGCAGCTGTGGTGACTTTGCCAAGTTCATTTCTTGCATTCTCCCTTCATTGGCCTTAAGATCCTTTGGGTGGAGGTGGTAACGCTTCATTCCTCTCCTTTGTGATTTGATAGAGTAGCATTTTTCTTTTTTAGTGTTCATTGTAGTACTTCCTATCTTCTTTATCACATATTCTACTTCGTTGCTTTTTGGTTTTCCATGGAGGTGGAAACACCAAAGTGGGGGTCTAACTGAGGCAGGCCTCTATATAGCCACAACAATTTTCCCCTCATTCTTGTGTGCAAGTGAACGTGTGCCTGGAGCTAGCTGACAAATCAACACTTTTGTGAGATCATATTCATCACCATAGCTTTTATCTACTTGCTTTATCATCTCTATCTTTATTTTTCGTACCTCATCATTTTGTTTACTTCACTAAAATCAACTAGCTAGGCTATCAGTAGGTTTTAAGACTTTTCTCACTGTACTTTATGTTTTCTAGTTATATGGACGCCAACATCCCAGAGAGACGCCAGTGCGTCGTGCTATCGTCCCAGATCCGCGTTGTTGTCCTCATAAAGAGAGTTGCTTGAGGTACAGTTCAGACTCTAGAAACTAGCTCGTCTATCCCCAAACAGAATCCTAGATCTATAGAGTGATGGAGGTACTACATAGTGCTCTTCATTCTTGATCCTCGCCATAAAACATCCCTTTAGAGTTAGGTAAGTTAGGGCAACCATCTGCTCTTGGCTCTCTATGACCTGGAGCCTTGACATGGTTGGTCCCCCTCTCTTACAAGGAGATCTATGAATCAAATAACAATAAGTACAAGTATGACCTATACCCAAAATCATTGATCTGACTACATGCCACTCAACATACTTTTAGCTCTTTGTATTAAAGTTTGATTCATTCTTTTCGAAACCTTATTTTATTTGAGAAAGTAAGGAGTAGTCTTTTGCCAAACAATACATGCACATGTACAAAAATCATCATATTTCTTGGAGAAATATTCACCACTATTGTCAAATCTCAGCATTTATTTTATATCAATTTTATTTTCAACTAAGGCCTCAAATTCCTCAAACATAGTGAAAAATAATATTTAGCCTATATAAAATAATTTTAGGTGTATCTAGAAGCATCATCAATTAATGAGACATATTAATAGATTCTCCCATAGAATCCACATTTTTTGGACCAAACACATCTAAATGAATGATTTCCAATAATATATTTGACTTATATATTTAAATAGGAAATGAAGATCTATTATATTTATCAAACACATAATATTCAAAAAATTCATTCTTACTAATAGAATAATTAACAAAACTCAACCATTTTTATCAATAATGGTCCTAAGAATTTTTTTATTTATGCAACCCAAGCATCGGTGCTAAGACATAGTGTCATTTTCAAAATTTCCAATCATATTGCAAAGTTACAAAATGTGGAAGCATTCATCCTAAACATCGTAGGAATCAAAGATCCTTTAGCTACTACCAGGTTTTCCTTCTCACAAACCTGAAATTAGACTTGCCAAATATCCTATAATATGTAAAACATTATCTATGGTTTTAACCCTTCCATCATTGAAACGTGATTATAACTTTCCCTCACTAACAATCTCAGTATTTTAATCTCTAAGAAAAATCTCTCCTCCATCATAAGTTGTAAAAGTAAAAAATACTCTTTGTGAGGATTCATTTGGTAGGAGAAACCTAAATCAATGAGTTATCAATCACTAATAGTATTATAAAATATAAATATAGCATCATTATCATTATTATTAAAAGATTTCTTTATGGAGAAATTTGAAGATTTCTTCTTTTTTCTATATTCCTTCTTCACATGCCCTCTCTTCCCGTAGTTCCCACACTTTACTCTTCTTTGGGATTTTTTATCATTCTTTTGATTTGGATCTATTATTTTTGTTACCCACCTTAGACCCTCATTTTTCCTTGCATATTTTTATATATGCAAGCAGTCTTCAAGCCACCATTCATGGATTTTCCTCTCATTTCCTCGAAAAGAAAAGTAGCAATGAGTATATCTAATTTGATCTTTGCACTACCACCACTAAGATCATGCATCTATCTTCTTCTTCAAACTTATCATCTACTCAAAAAAGTTGGCTTAAAATTGAATTAAAAGAATTAAAAAAAAATTGCAACCAAATTATCTTTTTAAAATATATTATTAATATAACCATCTTTTGAAATATGTCATTTTTTATACTTTTAGTTTGGTAAATATCACCTATCCTCATCTATAGATTGTATGTAGTGACCCAGTCTCTTTGGAGACATTTAAGAGGATAGAATTTTCAATGCACAACATAATGGTTCACCATGCCTTCTTTTCCAACTTCAACCAATATTCATTAGATAGTTTGGATGGTTTTGTTTCATTTATAATCAAATCCCATTGATTTCTTTCCTCAAAATCTTCCATCTTTAGCTTCCACATCTCATATCCAGTGCCATTGGATTTCTCAAAATTCACATAAGAGGTAGAGACCGTGATTTTCAATCCCACAAAAATCTATAATACCACACAATGTAAATTATCCAATTGTAGCCAAGAAACCTTCAACACTTAATAAAAACATGTCCCCCTTTGTACATAACCATTTTCTTAGATACCAAATTTTGAGAAACAAGATGAAACTACTACAATAAAACCTTCTTCAAAGTGTATATGCAAATCTAATATATTTATTTATCTAGGGGTAGCATAAAATAATATTATGTAGATGCATAATCAATAATAAAAATGAAATCAACAAATCATATCGATAGGATTTATGTGGAGAAACCCTTTTGGAAAAAACACCACTAGAGAAAGAGGACAAGTCTATATTAATCTGCAATGTACTTGATATAATATTGACATGCTAGCACTATACACTCTAACAACACTTTGGAAACACCTATATACCTATAAACAATTATCTTAAATGACCATCTCATACCTCTAATATATAGTTGAGGAGAGAGGTGAAAACTATAAATGGTTTTACCAAAAAAAATGGATACCAACAACATGGTATTATCCAAAAATCCCATGCCCACCTCGAAGAGCATCTTTCAAGAATAGTAAATACATCAATGACTTCACATGGGTGTCACATGGACTCAATTGTAAGGAAAGCTTAGATGCGGAACAAACTCTCTTAACGTCAAAACCTCAGGGAAGAATGCAGATATGACTTTAAATTTTCAATTACAATTCATTAAGATACACTTGAAAGGAATAACAGAACAAAGAAATGAACATACACAATTGGACACCAGATTTACATGGGAAAACCCTTACGGGAGAAAAACCCACCACACCAAGAAAAGCCTCTTTGTATTACAGTAAAGAAAATTACATACAGAGTTCAGACTTAACTTTCTGATGTCAATATACAGCAACAACATCCATTGATCAATCTTGTACATAATAGTAATCTTACAATGCTCTCAGATGCATACAATGAAACCACTCAATTCAATCTATGTTCAATCGAGCAACACTTTTTGTTATCTCACATTGTTAACCATCGTCGACAATTGCAGAGCATAATTGTTTTCCTCACAATCTATTCATCTTCCACACAGGAACGGTCACAATAGTCCAACTACCAATGGTTCACATTCTGCCTCTCTCATTGGCTCAGAACACACCACATAGGATAGACGTTCGGTCAAAAAGATCAACTTTATTGCATGTCAGTGAGACACTAGACCGTGTCTCCCCGATGTCACAATGCCCGACTATCCTTATCGGCAAGAGTCACCACCATCGCCAAGAGTCATATCAAGTTCAAACATGTCACCCAGACTCACTCTATCGGCAAGAATTATATTGAATGCAGAACCATCGGCCAGACTCACTCCATCGGCAAGACTTCTCACCGATGTCCATTGCAGAACTATCGGTAATAGTTTCGTTGTCATTGAGAGTTCACAGTGAATAGAAATCCATTGGTGAGATATCCTCTATCGGCAAGAGTTCACACCGATCACAGAACATTTAGCAAGAGAAACGCTATCGCCAAGAGGTCATACTGAATGCACCAGCCTGTCGGCAAGAGAAACACTGTCGGCAAGAGCTCACGCCGAATGCAAACATGTCGACAAGACCACATCCATCAGCAAGAGTTCTCACCAAATACAGATATGTCGGTGAGACCAACACTATCGGTGAGAGATCATACTGAATGTATACCCATCGATGAGAGGAGAACTATCAATGAAACTGGTGCTTTCGGAAAGAGTCAAAGAGTCTCCCCGATGTCCAATATGAATAAAGCTATTGGTGGGACTAACACAGTCGGAATGTGTTTGGCAGTCACCCCGATATTCAATTTTTCTTAAGAGTCTCCTCAATGACCACTAGGAACCAACCCGTCGATAAGACAGAACCAAAGTCTCAGTGACTTTGATCTTATGAACACAGCTGCTAGTCGGTAAGACATTCTGAGGGTCTCACCGATTTTTCTCTTTCAGGAGTTTCATGTCAGTAAGCTTGAGGCACATTTTTCAACAATCTCCCACTTGACGAAGATCTTACTGACACCTCCAGAGCACAACAAACTACTGAAATTCATGGGAACTAAGGCCCGTCGAACTGGCACACCACCTGAACTTGTTTGTGCTCAGTGGTTTCGTCAATGCATCTGCAACATTTTCCATAGTATCCACTTTTTTCTAAAGAGACCTTTCCATCCTCCACCACATCTCGTACAAAATGATATTGCACATCAATATTTTTCGTCTTGGCATGGAAAGTAGGAATTTTTTCCAAAAAAAATAGCACTCTAACTGTCAGTAAATTGTAATTTTCCCTGTATCAAACCCAATGTTAGAACACAAACATTTTAACCAGATTGCTTCTTTACAAGTGTGTGTTTCTGCCATGTATTCTGCCTTTGTAGTGGAAAAAGCGACTACAGCCTGTCGCTTACTCATCCAACTAACTGCACCACCATTCATCATGAAAATATATCCACTGGTGGATCTTCTGTTGTCAATGTCCCCTGCCCAATCAGAATCCACATAGCCTCAAATGTTGAGATTCCTCTATGATTCAACCAAATTCCCATGGTAACACAAAGCATATTCTAAAGTGCCCTTCAGATATCTAAACACTCTTTTCACAACATCCTAATGTGTCCTTCCAGGATTTTCCATAAAATGACTAAGTACTCCCACTGCTTGGGCAATGTTTGGCCTTGTACAGACCATTGCAAACATTAAACTGCCAACTGCACTAGCATAAGGCACACTAGTCATGTCCTCTATCTCAGTAGGATATTTTGGACAATCTTCAATAGATAGCTTTGTTCCCTACAAAACTAGAACAACTAGTTGCTTGCAATCAATCATACAAAATCTCTCCAGAACAGTATTAATATACTTACTTTGGCTGAGCCAAAGTTTTATACTCTTCCTTTCCCTGGTTATTTCCATTCCCAGAATATACCTGGCTGCACCAAGATCTTTCATTTTGAACTTTGCAGACAACTGAGATTTTAGATCAGAAATCATTAACTTACTATTGCCTATGAACAACATATCATCAACATAGAGAGCAATAATAAGAACACGATCATTTTCAGCTTTGTAGTACACACAATGATTAGATTTTGATCTTACGAATCCCAATGACAAAACAAAAGTATCAAACTTCTGGTACCACATTCTAGGAGATTTTTTTAATCCATACAGAGATTTTTTCAACTTGCAAACCATATTTTCTTTACCTTTTTCCACAAAATACTCAGGCTGGGACATATAAATTTCTTCTTCAAGGTCACCATGAAGAAATGTTGTCTTCACATCCATCTATTCAATCTCTAAGTCATACGATGCTACAAGTGACAAAAGAAATCTGATAGACGTCAGCTTAGCTATAGGAGAAAATATTTCTCCATAATCAATTCCCTCTACCTAGGAATACCCCTTCACAACCAACCTCGCCTTATACTTTTCCACACTGCCATCCAGACCTATTTTCTTTTTAAATACCCATTTGTAGCCAACAACTTTTCTGCCTTCAAGCAAGGGCACCAAACTCCAAGTATCATTCTTTTCTAATGATGCCATTTCTTCATTCATGGCTTCCAACCAAGAGTTTGAATCAGACATTCTAAATGCCTCTTTCACAATCCTAGGCTCATCAGTGCTAGAAATTAAAGCATAGGCACAAGTAGAATCTAACAAAGAAAACCCATACCTATTAGGTTTCTTTCTTTCACATGTTGACCTCCTCACAGGCTAAGGCTGAGGTTGATCTTCTTCTTTAGAACTACTTGAGCTCTCCTTAGTTTCAGGTACATTTTGAATTTTCAATTCCTCTTTATCTAGGTGTGAGGAATTTCAACTACATCCTTTTTATTTTCTGATTTTTCTCATTGCAGATCCAAAGTAGAAGGCTTCAACTCATGAAAAATAACACTTCTGTTGTATAGAACCTTCTCCGTATCGAATTCCAAAGCTTGTATCCTTTTATGCTAGCACTATTAACCTTGTTTTCCAATTTAGACCTTTTTCATTTTGGCACATATGCATATGCCTCATAGCCAAAGACATGAATGTGTCTCGAGAGGGCTTCTTACCAGACCATGCTTCCAAATTTGTTTTCTCAACAAGAGAATTAGAGAACGGTTTATTAAATAACATGCTGTTGCAACTGCCTTAGCCCAAAACTTCTCCTCCAAGTCAACACTGCTTAGCATACTTCGTGCTCTTTCCATTACTGTCCTGTTGAACCTTTCAGCAACTCCATTTTGTTGCGGTGTAGGTGTAATTTTATGTCTTTTAATCCCATGATCTTTACAGTACCTTCGAACTTATCAAAACAAAACTCACCGCCATTGTCAATCCTTAAACATTTTGTTTTTCTTCTAGTCTGATTTTCCACAAGGTTTTTAAATTCCTTAAAATGATTGAACACTTTTGATTTACTTTTCAAAAAATAAAAAAATGCCCTTCTTGAATAATCATCAATGAACGATACATAATATCTTGATTTAGACAAAGAAGGAACATTTACTGGACCAAAAACATTAGAATGTATGTAATCAAGTAAACCAGAAGATTTGTGAGGACTGGAGTAAAATGAAACACAGTGTTGTTTACCATAAATACAATGTTCACAAAATTCAAATTCAAGGTTACAGTCATCAAGCCCTTCAACCAGGTTTTTATTCTTCAAGGTTTTTAAACCTTTTTCTCTAATGTGGCCAAGCCTATGATGTCAGAGCATAGTCTTTTCTACTAGAAGTTTAACTTCCATAGAGTTTGCATTATTTGGAACATTTTTCTCCTTTTCTCCATGAGTAGCCTTCTGTGACTTTACAGAGACACTATTGCATTGCACAGCATGTGCATCCAGCTTATACAAGGTACCAATACGAGCACCCCTAGCTAGCACCATTGAGCCTCTAGTCATCTTGTAGCCATTTCCAGAGAATGAGACCTGCACTCCAACATCGTTCAACTTACTAACAGAAAGTAAATTTTGAGCCAGACCTAGTATATGTATTACTTCATTGATTCCCTTCACTCTTCCATCAAGGAACTGAATTCTGACTCTTCCATGGCCAACTATTTCCAAAGATGAATCGCTTGCCAAATACACCCTTCCACCATCGTATTTTTCATACTTAGTGAACCAGTCTCTATGAGATATCATGTGGAAAGATGCTCCAGAATCAATCAACTAGACATCATCTAATTCCTGTGTAGCCAAGGCTGCAATGAAATCATCTACATCACTCTAAGAAGAATCATTGTCGGAAGAATACTTCTTCTTCTTTTTCTCCTCTTTGTAATCCTTTCAGACATGACCAAGTTGCCCACAATTCCAGCACTTTACCTTAGACTTCTTACTAGGAGACTTTGATCTCCCCTCTGATTTCGATTTAGACTTCTTGTCCTTCTTCTTTCCTTTTTCTTTCAATCTACCTCTAACAGCAAGAGCCTCCTTCGCCATGTCATAAAATTTTCTCCTCATTTCTTCTGATAACAAATAAGAAACAATATCTTCCATCTTAAAAAAGGAAGTAGTACTCCCAATAGCCATCACCAAGTGATCCCAAGAATCTGGCAAAGAACATAATAGTAGCATACAACGATCTTCTTCATCAATTTTTACACCCACAGATGCTAATTGAGCAATCAGAATGTTGAAAGCATTCAAATAATCAGCAATAGACGCTCCTTCCTGAATTTCCAAAGAGTATAGCTTCTTCCTCAAGAACAACTTATTCACCAAGGACTTGCCCTGATAAATAGCTCCCAGTCTTTTCCACAAAGAAGATGCTATCTTTTCTTCATGAACATTTAGAAGAATAGAGTCTGCTAAACAGAGCCTTATCAACCCCTTTCATTTTTGTTCTGCAAGGTCCCAATCCTCTTGCTTCATGCCTGTAGGCTTCGTTCCAGACACAGCAAGCCAAAGATCACGATCAACCAACATATCTTCCATTTTGAATTTCCACAACTCAAAATTACTACCATTGAATTTCTCAATTTCAATCTTTCCTGACGTGCTTGCCATCTTAATCTATAATTCAAATTACCAAACTTCTACAAGACTCCCACTGAACAAAATTGACACAAAAAACCCAATGTACCCACAAGGATAACACAATTGGCCAGGCTCTAATACCACTTGTAAGGAAAGCTTAGGTGCAGAAAAAACTCTCCTAACATCAAAACCTCAGGGAAGAATGCAAATATGACTTTAAATTTTCAATTACAGATCATTAAGATACACTTGAAAGGAATAATAGAATAGAGAAATGAACATACACAATTGGACACCAGATTTACATGGGAAAACCCTTATGGGAGAAAAACCCACCACACCAAGAAAAGCCTCTTTGTATTACAGTAAAGAAAATTACATATAGAGTTCAGACTTAACTTTCTAATGTCAATTAATAGTAGTAACATTCACTGATCAATCTTGTATAGAATAGTAATCTTACAATGCTCTCAGACGCATACAACGAACCCACTCATATCAATCTGTGTTCAATCAAGCAACACTTTTTGTTATCTCACACTGTTAACCATCATCGACAATTGCAAAGCATAATCGTTTTCCTCACAATCTGTTCATCTTCCGCACAGGAACAGTCACAATAGTCCAACTGCCAATGGTTCACATTCTTCTTCTCTTATTGGATCAGAACACACCACGTAGGACATACGTTTGGTCAAAAAGATCAACTGTATCGCGTGTCGGTGAGACACTAGACCCTGTCTCCCCGATGCCACAATGCCTGACTATCCTTATCGGCAAGAGTCACCACCATCGACAAGAGTCATATCGAGTTCAAACATGTCACCCAGACTCACTCTATTGGCAAGAATTATATCGAATGCAAAACCATTGGCCAGACTCACTCCATTGGCAAGACTTCTCACCAATGTCCATTGCAGAACTATCGGCAAGAGTTTCGTTGTCGCTGAGAGTTCACAATGAACAAAAATCCATCGGCGAGATATCCTCTATCGGAAAGAGTCACACCGATCAAAGAATAGTTGGCAAGAGAAACGCTATCACCAAGAGGTCATACCGAATGCACCAGCCTGTTGGCGAGAGAAACATTGTCGGCAAGAGCTCACACCGAATGAAAACCTGTCGGTGAGACCACATCCATCGGTAAGAGTTCTCACCGAACATAGACCTGTCGGTGAGAGATCATACCGAATGTATACCCCCTGGTGAGAGGAGAACTATTGGTGAGACTGGCACTTTCGAAAAGAGTCAGAGAGTCTCCCTGATGTCCAATGTGAATAAAGCTATCGGCAGGACTAACACAGTCAAAATGTGTCTGACAGTCACCCCAATATTCAATTGTCGCCAAGAGTCTCCTCGATGACCACTAGGAACCAACCCGTCGGCTAGATAGAACCAAAGTCTCAGTGACTTTGATCTTATGAACACAGCTGCTAGTTGGTAAAACATTCTAAGGGTCTCACCAATTTTTCTCTTTCAGGAGTTTCATGTCAGTAAGCTTGAGGCACATTTTTCAACATCAATCAATGTGTCCCCAAATAGAAAACATAACCACAAAGACATATTTGACCAATAACTCCCCAAAAGCTCACATCCTCAAGTTTAGTACTTCATTTGGAGTCCACTAACTCATGTGGGCCCCATTCATAAAAAGATTCTCCACTTCTTCCTCTAGTGCCTAGGAATGGAAAAGTACCTTAAATGACCTCAAAGTTAACTATAACTACCAGTGTTGTGCTCCACCTCCTTCATGAATACATATGACAAAAAATGTCAAGGGTTTAGGGAAACTTTACTTACAAAATATTTCTCCAATTAGACTTTAGGCATCCAAATACACCTTCCAAGAAGTTTGGAGACACATTAAATATACATAAGATTGCAAGGTAAATGGAACTTTGATGTAAGAGGGCTCAACATGATTTGATACCAGTGATGTAGAGAGGGCTCAACACAAATCCCTCTCTCACAAACTCATAAATTCACACAATAGAGATTCAAAGCAAAATCAACAACTATATTGCAATATTGTATTCCAAACTTGTTCAAATGATTACAATTTCAGTAAATTTGATTTTATATTAGATTATACAACCCCAAGGACTGATGAACAACAAATAAAAATGGTTTCCAATCTGATTTAGAACAAAAAATATTAAATAACAACAAAACAATCTTTTCTCCTTCAAATGCAACTTAAATATACACTCTCCCACTTGCAATCTTTAGCATGCAACTATTCCAACCTTCAACAATTGAATCTTGTCTTCATTTGTTGTCACCAAGAACTTCAAAACCTACAACACAATGGTTCAAATATGCTCATGGAGAAGATGTTATGCCTCTCTTCTTGCTCCCAAAATCTGGAATGAAATGGTTACATGAACATTTTCCAGCATCACCTATAACCTCCAAAACTAAGCTTCAAAACCCCAACCTGCAAGATTGCCATGTCCAACTTGGGGGGAGCTATCAAAATGCATGCCAAAACCTTGAATAATAACAAAAATGCCTCATTAAATCCACTCCCACCAAAATTTCCAAAATGGAAATCCATTCCTCAAATTTAGGGCACTTTCCACTGCCAACTCACCTTGGGTGCCCACCTTTGCTTGCATCAAGTAAGGAAGTTTTTAAATGCATCATTCAAACTTATAACTCCCTCTAAAGCCCATGCCCAAGTCCAATTTTGCTAATTTTTGAAATTAACAATTTCCCAATATTCCCTCCTAAAATATCTCCACTCCCAAAATTTACAACAAAATAATAAAAGACAATTATTTAATATTTATTTTAGTCTAACCTTGCAAATTACCTTATTAAATAAATCACCTACCAAACCTTAGGAAAATAAATTAAAATATTATTTTTGGTTGATGTAAGATTGTTTGCCAACCACAGATGCTCTTGCATCACACTTTAATTATAACAATGGGTATAACAAATTTGATGTTGTGAAGAAAGTTCCAATAACATCTTATCATTGTATTATTGTTTAGCATAAACAAAATATTATTGTTTACTTTAAAAATTGATATTGAAGACATAAGAATCATGATTAAATTTGTATTCAAATTATTTTTCTTATAATACATTTCATTTATGTACTCTTAAGATATAATTCTATCTACTCTATTTTATGTAAATGATATATTATATTTTTAATATAAAAATACACTATTATCATTTACAAAAGAAAATGGCTGATACTAGAATGAGGTTCACCTAGTCACTCATTGGGTATGGTGTCAACCTCAACAAAATAAATAAAAACAATTCCTAAGGTATAGGGTTACCCTCTTTAACTTAACACCACCAACCAACTACTATTTTAATAGAAAAAAAGTCCATAATTATATTTATATTGAATTGAAGAAACAATTACAATTATGAGTCTCAAATATTTCCAATCATCATGGAATATTCTTTATCTACCTAATACGTCTCCCTTGTTTATCCTAATACCATTATAGATGGTATGAAGGAATATTTTGCTTATGTTTAGCTTTCAACATTCCCATCATACATGTCTACATCTAGATCTCCCTAATGTATTGTTACAACCTACTATGGATTTTATGTGGTTTTTTTAAAATTGTTTTTAAGGAGAATGGATTTGATTATATTTGCAACGTTTATTAATGTCTTTTCTTAGGGGTAGATAGGAATTTGTTTGAATAGTTATATTGTTATTATCTTGATTTTGTATTGATTAGATTTTGGGTTAATTATTTTAGTTGGTGAGGTTGTAAATATGAATTAAAGTATAGTATTATAAGTGTTTGAATTATTATTATATTAGATTGAAAGAGTGTTTATATATTATGTAAATATTTTTATGATAAAGAAAATAGTTTTTTGAAGATATTATTTTTGTTGTTTTAATATTATCTTATTTATTATTGTCGTGATGTTTGAAATGGTAATTATGATAAATAAGTTTAGATAATCAATTAATATTTTGATTTTTTATATATTTATATCAAGAATTCAAATATTTTACATAACTAGTACATTGGATGATCTATTATAACTAGTATGATAAGGCTTATGTTTTGGTAGGTCTTGCAAACATTACTGTGGGAAAACTTCTTCCATGTGATTTTTCAATTGATGCACTAGATATTTCGATAAGAGAGATAAATAAAGACATCAAAGATGAAAACTATAGAGCTTGCATATAGTCCAAATAGATAAAGCCTAAAACCAATTTTTTTTTTTAGATGTAATATGTATTTTGAGATAAAGGAGCAATTATTTTGCATCTTCCAGGACATGGCTTAATAGTAAGAAAAAATATGTTTGGCTCTTTTTTTGTATAGATGTTTAATCTTCACCAATGTTTGGTCAATAACTTTGTCACTACAACGATCGACACTTGAAGGATTAATTTTCCATAAATCCTATTTCTAATTGAATATTGAATAGGAAGTGACCTTGAAATAAGTATATAAACATGACAAAATCTATGAGTCATCAAAAGACATGATTTATTTTCATATATTTTTTCTTTGAAATATTTTTTTATTTTTATATTCTTTTCAATTTGTTGAAATTACACTTCCACTTCTTATTTTTATATTTTTTTGATCTTATAAATCAAATTTGATCTTTAATAAACATAAATATCACATCATACAAATTTTAAAAACTCAATTTAATTATATAACTTCATAGACAATTTTCCTCAAATTTTATATTAAATATTATTTTATAAAAGTTTCCAAAAGACACTTTATTAAGGAATGGTTATGGGTCAAAACAATATTTGTCAAGTTAATTATAATATATTTTAACAAACGAATTTTATATTATGAAGAAGATAATCATTTATCATTTATATTGTAAATTAAATGCAAAGTCAATTCTTAGTTTATTTATTTTAAAAGATTCGCAATCACCAAAAGGCGAAAAATCTAAAGTAATATAAAGTGCCTTTTATTTATGATTAAAGCAAAAGAAGATATCTTTAGGTCAGTTCAATCAGCGTTTAGCACTACGAATGACAAAGGGTAAACTTTTACTTTATTTTTATTGTGTATATGCTCATTAGTGCTGTAAGTAATATACTAGTGTTTTAGTGTACATACTCTAATATCTCTTAGTTTACATGATGTATATGGGGTATATTTATTTTATTTTTTAAAATTAGTTTTATTTTGAAGTGGGATGTATGAATTATATTTTTTTTTCAAAATTAAAGTGTTTATTTTATTAATTTTTTGTTGGGTGTGATTCTTATCTTATTTTTTAAGAATTTTGAGTTTTTATATTTAGTAAGATTTAATATTTGGTGAGTTCTTTGTAAATCATTCAATATCATCAACAAATAAAAAATCACTTAACTATAATCATTACTTATGAATAATGTAGTTTAACTTATTTCAAAATCATAATTTACTCTAAACTGAAAAAGAGCTTACAATTATTAAAGATTGATAATTTAGTAGTAAAATATCTTACAAGAATTTTTTTAGGTTTTATATTAACACATGAAAATTCTTAAACTAAGTTCACTTTAATAATATTTTTCAAGTATAAAAATATACATCAAGATGCATCAATTATTAATTCATTACATAAACTTAGCAATTGAGTGGAGGTAGATCAATAAGAAAATATAATCAAAAGGCAAAGATTGCTATACATTTTTCTGACTCTACAAATTTTCGAATCCTCTGTGCGCATGGTGGTCAGTTCTCTTGGGGAACCTCACAATCCCCCTCCTCTATCCCCGTCGGATATTGGCGTACTTTTGGCACACGCTTTGCTCCCATCCTTAGGGGACCCTCCTTCCATGAAACATCAGGTGCTTGGTATGGTGCTCGTGATTCCTATCATTCCAAGCCCCAAGGGCTAGAAAAATGTGTTCATCAGTGCATCTCAAGATTCCTTTGTTTCCATTGAGTAGGAAAACACTTTGCCCTTTTTTTTTGAATCTGACTTCGAAATAGAGATAACACTGTCGAACTCCATTGTTGAAAGGACTATTTCTTCTATGGAGAACACTTTGGTGTGAAAAGTATTCCTTCCGCCCTTCCATTGGTATGGTTCGTCAATGGACTACTGTCAAATGACATTTAAAGGGAAACATTGAGGTTAGTGTCATGGCTAGAGGATTATTCCTTTTCAAGTTTACATCTAAAGATGATCTTCTATTGACCCTCTCCTCATGCCCTTGGTTGTAAGGAAAACATAACCTATCCCTTTGTTGGTGGAAGTTAGGGTTTGACCCTATAGTAGATCTCAATAAATATGCTTATGTCTAGGTTCATTTGCCTAGTTTATCGTTTGAGCTTTGGGATGAGTTGGTATTCCAATAGATTAGAAACTCGCTTAGCCACTTCATAACAACAACCATCATTACAAAGATTAAATCCAAGTTAGTCTTGTTGGGAAAATGTGTCTCAACCTTGCAATTACATAAGGTATTGTTGATAGGTAAGTGCGAGGGGGGTACCCCCCACGAGGGGTCCAAGGAGATCATCCCCCCAATGGGGGGTCCATGGGTCATGTGCCCCGACATGGGCTTAGGGGTAGGGGCCCCAAAACCCAAATTTTATGTATATTTTATTATTGTAAATCCAAACCATTCATCATTACCTGTCTCAAATCTAACAGTCGATATTTTGTTGGCTTGACTTGCCCTAGAAGGTAACCCTATTTTATGAGGGTGTTTTATTATGACTATGTATTGTGATGTATTCTAAGAGTTTGATAGTGGTCGCGCTGCCTTAGAATCTCTAGTTGGTGATACTCCTATGAGAAACTTGCTCTACAAGTATATTGTAATCTTTGTGATTTTTGAATAATATATTGGGAAGCTTTTGGAGTGGGGTTTTTCTCCTGAAAGGGTTTTCCCCATGTAAATCACTATGTTGTGGTACAGATGATATTTAAGTTTTTGTAACTGTTGTAAAGATCTGTAAAGTTTTGCATTATTCTCCTCTCAAGATTAGTGTAGGAGGTTGTTCTACTACCTTAACTTTCTTACACTTCTTTGCCCGCTTTTGTGTCAATATTGATATCAATAAGACTATGTTGAACTTTATTACTTTGAACTCTAAATATGGAAAATGGACCCAACTGATATCCCTTTAATCTCTAACTATAAAGCTTTAATCAAGGGTCAGCAAAAACTCAAAGGGCCAATAATGCCTCTGAGTGACCTCTCAGAGAGCCATCCCTTCAAAGAAGATATCATAAATATCCTTACCACTCCTAAATCTAGGGCTAAGGAAGTAATGTCAAGCTCAGTCACTCTCTCTTCATAGGTTGCTAAAGATAGGGTAGTGTCTAAGGTTTCCCTTCTAGAGAGTGTATTGTCATTGAATGAAAACCAAGGAAAGAGTCCAACTTAAAGGAAAGATATGAAAGACAAGGATACTTTGATGTCCAACATGGAAGAAAACCCTATTACACATCTAAAACCACTAATATCTCCCAAGAACCTATAATTTCCTAAAGATACTTTGATAGAGAGTATGTTGTCAATAAATGAATTGAAAGAAAGATCAACTTTTGAGCTAAAGGATTCGGAAGATGGGGAAATAATGTGTAACCCTCTTAACTATCAGACCCCTAGAAAACCCACTCCCACAAACTAAAAGTGCAAAGTCTATATCTAAGACTGATAAATCCATCTAGATAGAGGTAACAGAGTGTCCCCAAGCGAATAGCTAGCCACATGGCCTTGATGGTTGCATTGTTAGAAAAATGGTAGAGGAATAGTTGTAATGGAAGCTTTAACAAATAATTGTAAACCAGATTATGTAGTGTAAACCATATGGAGATTTAAAGAACTATAATAGTGAAATGCAAGAATAAAAAGCACAACACATATAACACAATGTTTACATGGAGAAACCCTTTCAAGAAAAAAATTCCACCAAAGAAGAGATAAATAGTTGTATTAACAACAATGGTGTTTCACAATACAATCACTCTAACTCCTCTTCAATTCGGCAACATCTGTGTACCTCTGAAACATCGCATAGTGTCTCCAACTCAACCCCTCAATATATAGACTCATGAGGGCTCAAAATACCAACATAAAACATTACCATAGGTCAAAACAAGGTTTGGAAATACCATGGTAAAAATCCATTCGACCCCTTACATGCTAAACATGATCTCTTACATGCGTATGTGCAGGATCATCATGGAAAAAACAAGCCCTTAAGTGGCAATGAAAATTCAAAAAAATCAGAGTTAGGTAACTTGACATAAAAATCTGAATAATTATCTATATTATTTCAAAAATATGTAAGAATTTTGTGGAAAATTGAATGTAGTTTCTAAACTAATAGGTTTATTTAAAAAAAAATTATATGGTGAAAATTTGAAATTTCAATGCAGTGGTACTTAAATTTCAGGGAAAAAATAAGAAGTAGATGTATGTCTAACCACCCTAACCACAATAAAATGATAATATTTTTTTATAAGATTTTATATATAAGTAGAGGACTCATATCTAGATGTGATGCATATTTTTTTCCAAGTAAATAATTAATTATGAATTTTTTATTACATCTTTTAAAAAATATAAAAACTCGTATGTCTGACCACCTTAACTTGGTCAAAACTTCATGAAGTTCAATTTTATTTTTTTAATCCTATAGTGTGTGAAGCATAGAATGTGACGCATGTTTTGGATTCAAAAAATGTGATACCGTTTGAAAGCTATAGATGTTTTTCAATCAGCCTATCAATCAGGACTTTAGTCATAATTCTAATAGAAAATTAATAATAATTATTTATTAAATTCAAAGTAAAGCACAATTTATATTGGTGGAAAGATGAGAATCTCCTTTACAAACCCTTCGTTTCATCAATTTTGGGTAAAAAAAAGTCGTTAGCCACATGAGTGAAGTCTAGAAAAGCAAGGTAAGTTGTTAAACACGTTTTTTGTGTTGACTTCTTAGGATTGGCATATCCTAGACAAATTCCAAAGCAAGCCTGAGGCTAATCCCTAGGAAGTAAAGTTTGTGTCAAAAATATCGGATATCTGATTTGTTTTATATATGATTTTAAAAAATGTTATACAGTTTATAATATATGATTTAAAAAATGCAATAAATAGTTTATAGTTTATTTTAATATATCTAGTTTAGAATAGATAATATAGTTTATAATTTAATATATAATATACAATTTATGATAATCTCTTACAAAATTATGTATTTAATATATAATATATTATATTATTATGTAATATATATATATATATTACTAATATATAAAATATTTAAATATTATCTCTTTCCCTTTCTCTATCTCCCAAGTATCTCACTCAATCATCCTATCTCTCTCCCACTCCCTCCCTCTCTTTCATTGACTCCCTTTATCTCTCTCCCCTCTACCCTAAACCCTAAACCCTTAACCCTTAACCCTTAAACCCTCTACCC
>VDFB02105785.1:363699638-363725998 GCA_007258455.2 Sequoia sempervirens
CTCTCTCCCCCTCTCTTTGTCTCTCTCCATTTCCCTCTCTCTTTCTCTCCCTTTCCCTCTCTCTCTCTATCTCTCCCTTTCCCTCTCTCTCTCTCTCTTTCCCACCCTCCACCTCCTAATTACTCTTAGGTCTATGTGTGCACAAATCAGATATCTAATCAAAATCGGATATCCAATTTATAACACTAAAATCTTGTATTTATACCCGACCCAAATCAGATATCCGATTTTTGGTACTTTTCCTTGGGCATTGCTTTGGAGCAATGTACTGACACCCAACCCAAAAAAAATTCAATTCAAGATTTTTGCATTTTTTGGTGGATGAAAAACACTACTTTTTTCACATCACCACTTTTTCGCCCATCATTATCCTGCACATACCCACATGGCATTACACCTTCTTACAAGATGTCATAAGAATCCCTATAAAATAGGAGATGCTCTTACACGCATCATAATCCATCAATAGCTATGCAAATATTCTCTTATGCATGTCATAGATGATTCTCACATCCAAAATGATATCCCCCACTTTTAGCCCTTACAGTGGTCATATAATCTATCATAACATCCTTAAAAATAGGTTTTCCATGCTATGCCACTAAGTGGGAATCTTTTGACAACAAGTAACTTAATTTTCAAGGCATCAACATGTGGTAAAAGTGTCAACTCAAAATCTCACACCCCTTTTGATGGAGCACAATATTTAATAACATAAATTATTTTTTCCATGGGAAAATGTAAAATAATAATAAATAAATAACAAGAATTTCCAAGGTTGAAACACCTTAATTCACAACATTCTCCCACTTGTCAAATACCTTGCAAGAGCTAGGGGAATCACACCATCATGGAATCGGCTAGGTACAAGAACCAAGGCCCATGGCCTTCCTGCACCAAGTAAATTTATATGTGCTCACAAGTTTGGTAAGAACATCTATAACATTCTTCTGTGTCAATTTTCTTTGGCTCAATTTGACCATTAGCAATCAACTCACGAACAAAATGATACAAATATCAACATGTTTAGTTTGAGCATGATACATTGGATTCTTAGCCAAATGAATTGCACTTTGATTATCACAGTTAACTTGAACAATATTGCAACCAAAACCAATACATGTACACAACCTTTGCAACCATACTGCCTCCTTAGAAACATGGGTAGCAAACATAAACTCTTCTTTAGTAGTGGATAAAGCAATCGTAGGTTTCCTTTTACTCATCCAACTCACTACTCCTCCAAGCAGAGTAAGCACATACCCACTGGTGGACCTTCAACTATCCAAGTCACCTGTACAATCTACATCAACAAATCCCTGTATGTACAATGACTTGACCACATTATTAGTACCATGATAATCTAAACAATAATCAGAAGTACTTTTCAAATATCTAAACACCCTTTTAACAAAATTCCAATGCTCTTTACCAGGGTTAGACATAGACCTACTTAGAACTCCCACTGCTTGGGCTATATATGGTCTAGTGCAAATCATTGCATACATCAAACTACCAAAAACACTAGCATAAGGAACCTTATAAATAACCTCAGTATCATCATCAAAATTACGACACATATCCAATCTCAACTTAGTACCAATTGGAAATGGAATACTAATTGGCCTACAGTCATGCATATTAAACCTCTACAAAATGATATCAACGTACTTACTCTGACTCAACCAAATCTTTTTGTTACCATGATCTATTCTAATTTCCATTCCAAGAATGTATTAGGCAACCCCCAATTCCTTCATATCAAAAGCACTATAAAGTTGTTTCTTGAGTTCACCAATCATTATCTTGTTGTTACCAATAAACAACATGTAGTCAAAATACAAGATAATAATTAGAATATGATCATCAATAACCTCAATATATACATAATGATCCTCTTCACTCCTAAGAAATCCCAACTTCAATGAAAAAGCATTAAACTTTTGATACCACATTTTGGGTGACTGTTTTAAACCATACAAAGATATTTTTAACCTACAACCAATTTTTATTTTCCCTTCACAACAAAACCGTCAAGTTGTCACATATAAATCTCCTCCTCAAGATCCCCATGTAAAAAAGTAGTTTTAACATCCATTTTCTCTATCTCAAAATCATAAGTAGTAGCAATAGATAACAAGAATCTAATAGAAGTTAATTTAGCAACAAGAAAGAAAATTTCACCAAAATCAACTCCCTCTCTCTAGGAGTAGCCCTTAGCCACTAATCTAACCTAATACCTTTCCAAGTGACCATCTGCTCCAAATTTATTTTTAAATACCCATTTACATCTAATGGGATTTCTTCCTTTGGGAAAATCAACAAGATCCTAGGTGTTACAGTTTTGCAATGCCATCATCTCCTCTTGCATAGCCTGCAACCAAGACTCATTTTCCTCTAAAGAGAGAGCCTCCCTGTAAGATCTAGGTTCATCGTCAACACTTAATAAACCAAATATACAATGGAAATAAGGTGGGCTATACCTATCGACTAGATTCCATTGTCTTGTGGATCTTTTGAGAATAGGAGTATGAGACTCTTGTTGTTCTTGATCTTGCTCAACCTCTTCCTAATTTTCTTCCTCATGTTCTTTGGTTTGATCAGTAACTTCTTCTGATTCCTCATCTTCTTCCTCCTCATCGAATCCATCCCTTTGTTCTTCTCGAGGTGCATCTTCTTGTTTAATTTCAAAGTGCAAACTCTTTCCCTTATCTTTTTCCTTTGGTTGTTCAGGTACAGAAATAGCGCTAAGATCCTTGAAAATCACATCTCTAGAATAGATACTTTTCTTTGTTAAAGGATTTCATAGCTTATAACCTTTAACATTATCACCATATCCAATGAAAATGCACTATTCAACTTTAGGATCTAGCTTAGTTCATTTTTCTTTAGGCACATGAACATAAGCCTCACAACCAAATACCCTTAAATGTGAAACAAAAGGTTTCTTACCTTTCCAAATCTCATAAGGTGTTGTTTCAAGAGCTTTACAAGGAGATCTATTAATCAAGTAGCAAGCAATACTTACAGCTTCTACCCAAAAGCATCTATCAAGTTGTGAACCACTTAACATGCATCTAGCACTTTCCATGATCATTCAATTCATCCTTTCTGGCACACCATTTTGTTGAGGAGTGTATGGAGTACTTTTTTGTCTAACAATTCCTACATGCTTACAAAATTCATCAAATTCCTTAGAACAATATTCCCCTCCATTATCAGAAATTGAAACCTTAATATTACAATCTGTTTGCTTTTCAACTAAGGCTTTAAATTCTTTAAACTTAGTGAAAAACTTTATATTTATGCCTCATAAACTATAACCAAGTATATCTTGTAACATCATCATTGAAGGAGACAAAATATCTAGATTTTCTAATTGATTCCACATCCACAGGACCAAATACGTCTAAATGAATTAATTCCAATTTATTCTTAGATTTAGTACTTCCTGAAGGAAATGATTTTATGTTTTGTTTACCAAACACACAATGTTCACATAAATCAAAACTCTCATTAGAATAGGAAAAATTGTCTTACAAATTTTTATTCAAAATGGTTTTTAAACCAATCTCACTAATGTGGCCCAATCTACGATGCCACAACATACAAGTATTTTCATAATTTTTAGTTACATTGATAGAGTTAACAATAGTAGTGGCTTCAAGCCTAAAAAAATTCCCCTTCCTTGTACCTCTTGCTATCACCAAACTCCCTCTTACCAATCTATAACCATTCTTATCAAATGTTACATTTATTCCCAAATCATTCAACTTTAAAACTGAAATAAGATTTCTAGCTACTTCAAGAACATGTAAAACACTAGGGAGGGTTTTAATCCTCCCATCACTGAAACACATCTAAATCTTACCCCTTCTAACAATAGGATATGAAGAGTTATCACCGAGGTAGATTTCACCTCCATCATATTTTTCATATGTGGAAAACCACTCCTTATGAGGAGTCATATAAAATGAGCATCTTGAATCAATTAACCAATGTTCATTAGTCATAGTATGAAGATAAGAAACCAAAGCTTCATCACCTGAATTTGAATATTTCTTTGTAGAGGAATCAACTTGTTTCTTTGTATTTTTGCATTCCTTCTTCACATGTCATTTTTTTCCACAGTTTCAGCATTTCACTTTGTTCTTCTTCCAAGGAGTCTTAGATCTTCCCTTAGAGTTATCCTTAGGCCCATTCTTATCTCCTTTAGACCCTCTTTCTTTAGGCATTCCCCTTACATTGAGAGCATCACCTATACTATCCATTACCTTTTTCCTCATTTCCTGTGACAACAAAGTTGCTACAAGATCATCCATCTTTGGGTCTTCCATGTTAGTAGTGATAGCAAGTACAAAATTATCCCAAGATTTAGGTAAAGAATAGAGAAGCATAATGCATTTATATTCTTCTTCAACATTAACATCAATAGAGGCTAGTTGTCAACTCAAAACCAAATTAAAAGAATTTAAATTCTCAGCTATAGATTCACCTTCCCTCATCTTAAGAGAAAACAACTTTCGCTTCAAGTAGAGTTTATTTACCAAAATTTTTGCTTGATAGATCTCACCTATTGAGTTCCACAAAGCATATGTAGACTTTTCCTTTGAGACATTCAGGAGAACAGAATCAGAAAAACATAATCTGATAGTACCACATGCCTTTTTATCTATCTTTTCCCAATCTTCATCACTCATTTTCTCAAGTTTCTTTTCATTTGTTACAGCTACCCACTGGTCTCGTTCTTCAAGGAGATCCTCCATTTTTAGCTTCCACAACTCAAAACCAACTCTGTTAAATTTTTCAATATCCAAATGGTTAGAATTTGCAGCCATGGTTAAACACATAATACTTGCAAAAAATAACTCAACAAAACTCCCACTAAAACTCAAAAAACCTTCATTCTACCACCCAGAACACATAAATGGCTAGGCTCTAATACCAAATGTTAGAAAAATAGTAGAGGAATAGCTGTAATGAAAGCTTTAATAGATAACTATAAACCAAATTATGTAGTGTAAACCATATGGAGATTTAAAGAACTGTAACAATGAAATGCAAGAATAGAAAGCACAACACATAACACAGTGTTTACGTGGAGAAACCATTTCTGGAAAAAAAACTCCACCAAAGAAGAGATGAATAGTTGTATTAACAACAATGGTGTTTCACAATACAATTACTCTAACTCCTCTTCAATCCGACATCTGTGTACCTGTAAAACATTTGTGTACCAATAAAAAAATTGTGTACCTGTAAAACATCTGTGTACCAATAAAAAAATTGTGTACCTGTAAAACATCTCATAGTGTCTCCAACTCAACCCCTCAATATATAAACTCATGGGGGCTCAAAAATACCTCCATAAAACATTACCATAGGTCAAAAAAAGGTTTGGAAATACCATGGTAGAGGGATACTATGTAACCATGTAGCTTTATACAGAACACTTTTGTGTGCCATAGTTTTAGAGAAATTTCCCATCAAATTTTTCCACTTTTTGGCACTTAGGGCTCATAAGAGAAAGTGTCAACACAATGTGCTCTAGAACGATTGGCATGTTGGGGTATAAAATAGGATTTTTCCTAGCATAAAGCCACCTAATAAGATGTTTTGGCACTATCAGTTTGGCCCCACAACAAACAAAACAAAAATTATGCTACCTTGCAACTTTCTCTTCAATGCATTTGATGCTTTTACATGTGAAAACTTGTTGCCATGACCAAATAGATTGGAGATATGAAAAAATGAGAGATTTTATTGTAGAGGGATCCTATGTGACCTTGTAACTTCAGAAAAAATGTTTCTAGGTGCCATAGTTTCCAAGAAAGAGATCATCAAAGTTCGCCACTTTTGTCACTTAGGGCTCTTAAGAGAAAGCACTAGCACAATGTAGTTTGGAACGATCAAGCATGTTGGGGTGAAAAATGGGACCTTTCCTAGCATAAAACCACCCACCCAAACATCTTGGCACTGTCGGTTTGGCCCCATAATAAGCAAAACAAAAAGTATGGCTCTTGAAAAGTTTTTACTAAACGCATCTGGGTAATTATGATACATACATTGGAAAATTTGGGTAGTCTACAAGATAATGAACATCACAAGAAAGAGTGTAGAATTTAAATTAAGTCATTAAAGTAATCTAAGATCATGGAGAATAAGAAGATAGCGATAGGTTTTGTGTTGAACGATGACAAACAATGGGTAGCCAAATCCAACTAAGGTTAAGAAACAAAGATGGTTGATGGCATAACCATTACCACTACCAAATGGAGGTATAGTCAAGTAAGCATTGTCATAGAAGAGAAAATGTGGAAGGTTACAAGTGATAACCAAGAATAGATGTTCTTAGAAGAGAGGATAGTCTATAAAGATTCAAAGTTTCAAGAGCAACAAACCTAAGAGATCACAGCGATATGAAGATAGTGTGGTAGGTATGATAAGGATAGTTAGAAATAACTAGTGAAAAGTTTTATGAATGAAAAAATTTCACTGTTGAAGGAGGAAGTGAGTGGTTAGTAAACAATGCAAGGAATTGGTTGTGTCCACAAGAGGCGAGAAATGTAGGCAAGGGGAAAATAACACATGAAATTTAAGTGTAAACTAGGCATATAAGAATTAAAATGATGTAAATTAATAATTATAAAAAAAATCATTGTGCAATAATTAAGTGTAACACAATAAAACATGGAAACCATATATAGGTTGAACTTGAATCTCAAGGTAGAAGGTTTACCCTGTCATAGGAAAATATAAATGGTGGTGTGGTCAAAAACACCTATGTAGCTACATAAGGATATAATATAGGTGCATACTCCATTGGTATAGGTGAGGAAATTGGTCCCTAGTGGTGATGTAGGTCCTAGAATGTGATGACAAGATACTATTGAAGAGGGATGCATGCTTTCCCCAAAATTTGAAAAGGATATATGCAATGATATCATAAGAGATGAGTGGGAAGGATAAGTTTCCCCCACTAAAATAGGTGTGACTCTAAAATAATGATAAGGCAATTGATGGATGTCCACATAGAATTGGGGGAAGGAATTATACTAGATGTCCACATAGAATTAGGGAAAGGAATTATACCCCTATTGTAAGGATATGGAAAGGAAATATTAAAATATAATAATGGAATTTATGATTTCCCAAATGTAGAGATATAGCAAGTGAAGCATATAATGTAAAAGGTATTGTGCCCATGTTTCTAGTGTAATAACTCAGAAAATGTGATAAGGCAATGCAATATTAAGAGGTAAATCTAAGAGGCCATGATTAATGTGTAACAAAATCAAAGAATTAATATCATAACAAAATCCAAGAATGAATAGAAAGGTGAATATGATAACAAAATCAAAGCATAAAAAATATAAATCTACGAGGTAAATTTAATAAGCATGAATATGATAAAAAAATTAAAGCATTATATTAAGCATGTATGATAAGAAGTGATAAAGAAACATAAGAAATCAAAGTGGTAAATTTTATAGTCATAAGTGAATAGAAAGGTGAAATGTGAATTAGGAGAATAATGGATAAAATATCAACCTATGGGAAATGAAGGAAAATGTAAAGCATATGTATAAAGAGAATGTAAACAAGCATAAGAAGACATGTTTGTCAAACAAGAAAAATGTAAAGATGTCCCCTTCATGAATTTTACACATTGATAAACAATAGAAAGTACAATCATAAATGCTTCAACTAAGACCTACCAAGTGAAAAATAAAAGTTATTACATGTATTGATTAAATGGAATAACATGAGTACTACTTTAGGGACAATTTTGATTGGTAGTATATATATGAATTAGCAGCACATTAATAATTTTTAATGATATTCCAAAATATGCATAAGGTTTTGGTCCTATGTCATTTTATACTACAATTTATTTTTTACATACATTGTTTTGGTTTGTAGGATCTATGAAAATATCTTCAATGAATATATCATGTATCTTTACAACAACATATAATGGGACATAATGGTTATTTGGTTAAATATCCTCACCAGAAAACTTAATGAGTCAAGTAAGAGAAGCAGAAGAAGATGTATCATTATCTTCTCCCACAAAAGAATGTTTATGTGGTATATCTTTATGTTCAACATTTATCATCAACCACATGTGTGTTGTTTTCCTTAACATTATTTGAATGGTGTGGAAATACATTTGTGCATATTTGTAGGAAAGTTTTGGTAGGTGCAATTGATAGATTTCTATTTTCATCAATGGATTAAATTTTAATCTTGTGTGCAATAATATAAAGGTATGTAACATTAAAGGTAACTAGAGTGAAAATGTATCACTATGAGTTTCCCACTAATAGTATCCAAGGGCACTCATGCAAAAAAAAAAAAAATTAGGATGAAGAAGAGGCCATTATTGATTTACTCCTTTTACTTGATCTCCAAGATGATGTGAATGAATAATTAGTCACTTGCAACAAGAAATCAACTAATGCATATATGCAAATTAAAAAATCTCTTCAAGGTGCATTAACTTTGATAGGTTTACAAGGTTGCCTGCACAAATAGAATGTACCTTAAAATCCAAGATTCAATTTGAGAAACTGCCCAATTATGTCTAGTTTATTTTTCTTCTTGCTTCAAACTCCTCAAAAATTAGAGCTTTTCACCAAGTTCCTTCGTTTTCAACGTTCAATTCTATATATATCTAATAGAATTAGTAAAAACTATGAAAATAACCAATCTATAATATGAAATTAAAATAAAAATCATAATTAACATTCAAACACTACAAACATGAAAATATTAGTTCATATAATCAAATTTCACCTAAAACTTTGGTATTTCCTCCTTTCTACATTTTCAAACCAAAAAAAGGTGGTGCAAAGGTGGCAAAATATATAAAATATACTTGTGCTTTTGTCAACACCATGAAAAAGCATTTTTTTTGTTAGATAATGTGCAAAAACTAGAGAATAAAAGAGCATGTAGGCCTAAATCATGGGTCACATGCATTTTTACCATTTTTTATACTTCCCAAAACCTACTCGCATTAAACAAGTGATTTTTAGATTGCTCAATATGTGAGCAATTTTCAACTTTTTCAAAGCACAAGTGTGCTTTAGATTGCTCAAAATCTAAGTTCTTTTCAACTTCTTCAAAGCGTGAGCACGCTTTGGCTTTCATGAACTATGTGGACATGGATGTTGGGTGTTCAAAATGTCTACTTCTTATATCTTTTTCCATAAGAAAATTCTGCAATTCTAGTTTCAATAAAATGTGAGAATCGATGTGGGTCTGAATGTGAGAATGGTGAGTGGATTGATATGTGAATTTTAAACCATCAACCTAATGCTCAAAAATTAGCACAAATCCATCATCAAACACCATGGTATGAGTAGTGCAGTTAAAGCATAAGTTATAATAATTTTAAGTTAAGAAAATTTATATCTATTTATGAGGACCTCAATAGTAAAGCATACATTATAATAATTTTAAGTTAAAGAAAATTTATATCCATTTATGAGGACCTCAATAATGAACATAAAATATAGGCACGATTGACTATAATTTATCAATATACCATGAGTAAACTAAATATGGGTCATCCCACAATAATGGGTCCCAAACTTGGGACATCCTATTTTTTGTTTGAAATCACATATTTTTTGGAAAAAATAATGATTTAAGCCTTGAGGGGTTCTATCTAAAGGGTTTTAATAAAAGAGGTTTAGATAAGACCCCTTAAATCAAACCCCTTAGATAGAGCCCCTCTAGTCTTAAATCATATCCACAATGGAGTCTCCTTTGTACCTATCAAAATGCTAACAAAAAACCACTTTTTATTTAACTTTTGAGGGATCAAATAAATTCATTTAGAAATTATGTTTTGTGAGTATGTAGCTATTATTATAAGCTTTCCAAAAAGTATAATTTTGAATGTTTTAAATTTTATTATTATATTTATATTTTATTTATTGTGAATGTAGGTTTTTCACCAAACATCAAGGTATTTATTTCACACATGGAAAAATAGAAAAATAGAGAAAAAAGTTCTAAAATATATGTGTGCACTAGGTATTGTTGTTGTTTTAGCAAAAAAAAAAAAAAATCCAATAAATAAAAAATAAGTTATGTGTGACGACATACACCTACGCCCATCTTATAATTACTCTAACTTCGAAAATTAATTTTTAAAAAAATATGTAACAAAAAATTATGAAAAATATCCATGCACTAGAAATCGGGGTTAAAAATCTAAATTTTAAAAATTATAATTTTATCCTTTCAATAAAAAAAGTTGTGTGACGACATAAACGTCACTATTTTAAAATGTTGTTTATTGTAATAAATAAGTTATTAAAAGTTACACAAAAAATCAATTTATTTCTAATTTTTTTAAAAATATATATTTAGAATCTACACACAAATCCTCACAAAATAACTAGTTCACATCATCTCCAAATTTTTAATGGTTTAGTTGTTATAGGTTTCATAAAGTGAAAATTTAGTAAAAAAAGTTGATTTCAATGTCCAACTTTGGCCAAAAAGTGGGACACGGTATTGTGGGTTAACCCATATTCAATATTTATATAGATGGTAAGTTGATATACCTATGGCAAGATCCACCTACCCATGACCCTTTCTTGACAAGGGAAAAGGTCCTTAGCTTCATAGTTTCCCCACGCTATGGTGTTTGGAAAATAGAGAAAGTAACTCTATGGAGGAGCATTAGAAGTTGATGGGAAATCTAGGATAATGGCATGTCACCAACAATCATTGTAGAATTCTTCCACAACATCACCCACAGGTAAATTATTGGGAAATGGTATTGGAGGTGGTATTGGCATCAAATGATTATGACATAGGCTTTCTCTTAAGGGTTGATTATCTTTTGTCTCAAATGCCTCAATTGGACACTGATTTCTATAACACACCAACAATCTTCCTCTTTGAAACTCCATTTTATTGCCACAACACTTAACCTAATATCTTCAAACCTAATCCCTATACCCTATACAATTAACCCTATACCCTCAACCTTAAAAACTATCCCTCAAACCTATACCCTCAACCCTCAACCCTATACTTAAACCATAAACCCTACACCCTCAACCTTATACCTTATACCCTCAACCCTAAACCCTAAACCCTTTACCATCAACCTTATACCCTAAATCCTATACCCTAAACCCTCAACCTAAAATAGATACCTTATACCCTCAATTGTAAAACCCAAAGCCCTCAACCCTATACCCAATATCTTAAACCCTAAGCCCTATACCCTATACACTTAACCCTATACCCTCAACCCTGAAAATTATCCCTCAATCCTATACCCTTAACCCTCAACCTTATACTTAAACCCTAAACCCTACACCCTCAACCCTATACCCTAAACCCTCAACCCTAAACCCTAAACCCTATACCCTCAACCTTATACCCTAGATCATATACCCTAAACCCTCTACCCTAAATAGATACCTTATAACCTCAAATGTAAAGAAAATACCCTTGACCCTATACCCAATATCCTCAACCCTAATCCCTATACCATATACATTTAACCCTATACCCTAAACCCTATACTTAAATCCTAAACCCTCAACCCTATACATTATACCTTCAACCCTATACCCTAAACCCTATACCCTCAACCTTATACCCTAAATCCTATACCCTAAACCCTCAACCCTAAATAGATACCTTATACCCTCAATCGTAAACCCAATACCCTTGACCCTATACCAAATATCCTCAAACTTAAGCCATATACCATATACACTTAACCCTATACCATCAACACTCCCTCAACCCTATACCCTTCACCCTCAACCCTAAACCTTAAACCTTAAACCTTACACCTTCAACCCCTTCAACCCTTAACCCTCAACCCTCAACCCTATATCCTTAACCTTATACCCTAAAACTTATACCCTCAACCCTAAATAGATAATTTATACCATCAACCATAAATTCAATACCCAATATCCCAAACCATAATCCATATACCTTATACACTTAACCCTATACCCTCAACCCTGAACATTATCCCTCAACCTATACCCTCAACCCTCAACCCTATGAGTAAATCCTACACCCTACACCCTCAACCCTCAACCCTATACATTATACCTTCAATCCTATACCCTAAACCCTATACTCTCAACCTTATACCCTAAACCCTATACCCTCAACCTTATACCCTAAACCTTACACCCTTAACATTCAACCCTATACCTTATACCCTCAACCCTATACCCTAAATCCTATACCCTCAACCTTATAACCTAAATCCTATACCATAAATCCTCAACCCTAAATAGATACCTTATATACCCTCAACCATAAAACCAATACCCTCGACCCTATTCCCAATATCTTCAACCCTAAGCCTTATAGCCTATACACTTAACTATGTACCTGGAACACTATCCCTCAACCTTATACCCTCAACCATATACCTTAAACCCTAAAACCTACACCCTCAAGCCTCAACCCTATACCTGATACCACCAACCATAAACCCTATACCCTATACCTAATATTGTCAACCCTATACCCTATACCCTATACCCAATACCCTAAACCCTATACCTTACACCCAATACCATCAACCCTATAGCCTAAACCCTATACCCTCAACCTTACATCCTAAACCCTATACCCTATAACCTCAACCCTAAATAGATACCTTATACCCTTAACCATAAACTCAATACCCTCAACCCTATACCCAATATCCTTAACCCTAATCCCTATACCTATACACCAAATCCTAGTACCCTCAACCCGAAACATTATCCCTCAACCATAGGTGCTAAAGCATACACGCTAAACCCTCAACCCTAAACTCCATGCATAAACCCTAAAGCCTAAAGCCTATACCCTCAACCCTAAAGCCTAAACCATATACTCTCAAACCTATACCCTAAACCCTATACCCTCAACATTATACCTTAAAACCAATACCCTAAACCCTTAACCTTAAATATATTCCTTCTATCCTCAACCATATACCCAATACCCTCAACCCTAAGCCCTATACTTTACACACTTAACCCTATACCCTCAATGCTAAACACTATTCCTCTACCCTATACCCTCAACCGTATACCTTATATCCTCAACTGTAAACCCTATACCTTAAACCTTATACCTAACACCATCAACCCTAAAGCCTAAACCATATACCCTCAACCCTAAATAGATACCTTTTATCCTCAACTGTAAACCCCATACCCAATATCCTCAACCCTAAGCCCTATACCATGTACATTTAACCTGATACCCTTGACCTTGCTTCTATAATTACAACTATAAGAATTAATATATGACTAACCATTTGAAGATTCTTTCTAAGCCTTTCTTGTCATTTAACTAAAACATTCTTAGACTATGAAAGTTTAATGAAAAACTCATCTGATACTATGACAATTAGCTTACTTAAAATATGTTCAACCAAATAATTCAACAATTTATTAAGTCTTATTCATTTTCTAATTTAAATATAAGAGGAAATATAAAATTTCCATACATAAATTTTTTTTAAGAAGCAACTATGTTAAAGAGAATAACAATATGTGAACTCTTTAAGAAGTAACAATGTTTAAAAGATTAACAATGTGTATTACCAAAAATGTTAAACTATGACAAAAATTTTCCCTCATGTTCTTAACGTCATAAGATATATTAGAAGGAAATTTATTAATTATTATCATAAAATATCTACTCATGTTGGTTCTCATTTCTTTTAGTGGTATAAGCATACCATGAGGACAATATTGTCAAAGGATGTATTTTGCATCAGTGTTGTCAAGTCAGTTTTGCATACATACATATATAACTTGAATTTAGTAGAGCATAATGTGAGCATGTTATAATGAACTAGCATTATTCTTGATTTGACATAATGCGAGAATGTTATAACATGCTTGTGTTATGTCAAATCACATAATGCGAGAATGTTATAACATGCTCGTGTTATGTCAAATCACATAATGTGAGTGCAATATAACTTGCTTGCATTTTATTTTGCTTTGGAAATTTCCAAGCCTTTGGCTTGGATTTGCCTTGGGCTTCTAAGCCAAAATATTGGAGTGACTTTCCAATGTCCAAAGATGTGTTTTTGTAGATTGTGAAAAAATGACATAATCTTGAGTGTGCTCCCCATCAAATTTGCACGTGTTTCAATGTTGAGTTGAAAAATACCATGGTAATGTTAAGCTCTCTCTTAAATATCTAACCATGTAATTTTTTTCATAGTTTGAGTATGCTAAGGTTTTCATCTTTAATTTCTTTTGTTGGTGTATCTATTTTTTTGTCAAAAACCAATGTTTGGTATTTTTCACTTTAATTTCAAATAAATTACATTACATTTTCATCTTTAATTTCAAATAAATTACATTTTTAGAAACTAGACTCCATTCCACATATTCAAAAAATAGTAATTTTTTTATTAGTTTTCAAAACTTCTAGGGGGCACACTTAAATTTCTACTTTTCAAGATGTGTCCACTTTGAAAATTAGTAAAAAAATCATATATTCACTAAAAATTTAGTAGAAAAATCAAGGAAAAACTACATGGTATCAACTGATTTCTCACTGAAGCGATTTTTGAAATACTTAAAAAATGTTAACATTTTAGGGGGGCACACTAGATGCTATGTAATGTTTTTTTGAAAGAATAGGATCAAATTGTGTGGCCCCTCTTTTTGAACCCCTTAATATCTACCACTTAAAAAAGAAAAATCAATAGTTTATAAAGTAGATTCGAGCACTATGACTCTTGTTTTCGTTGCATCTTAAAATTTTGAGTGTAACTATCTTCAATTTTTCATCCAAGGTCAGTCTTTCTCGATTTCAAAAAAAAAGTAACCATTAAGACCCCTTTTTGGTCCCCCATCTTTTTGTACTTACCCATTTTTCAAGCATTAGTTTCCTTTTAACCTTGTGAGACACTCATTTTCCCTCAACAAATTATTCCAACAATCTCTTGTACTCCAATGGGATTTTTTGATAGCCAAGGGCAATCCTAACCTCTTTCATTCCCAACATGAACTCCTCTTGGGGCTAAGGACCATTAGAGTTCATATTTTTATGAAGATATTGGAACAACAAAGAAAAAATCCAATATTGTGGAAGTGGTACCACCGAGAAGACTCATAATGGAGTTTCTACTTCTAGACCCCAAGCTTGGAGAACAACTTAACAGTGTTGGGCAACTCAGAACCAACCTTAATGCAAACACAAAATATAGTATAAACAAAACTTGTTCTAGTGCCATGAATAATACTTTCATCCTAGAACTCCAAAGGGAGCTCTAGGAGACAAAGTCATATAGGAACCAAGTTAATTTTGGAAACACCAAACCCAATTAACCATCTTTGTAAATGAAGAAAGGCCTTACCAAGAAACCAAGGACCTCCCAAAAGAACATAGGAGCAACATTTGATGGAACTGAAGGAGAAGAGAAGGAACCCTTTCTTTAAAGGCTTCACACTCACTAGACTAGAAGCAACCTAGACCTTAAGCACCAGACTACAAATATAATCATATTTGGTCTATGTCTCAAAAAATTACCAATTTAAGGGAAGTGCGTAAACCAACAATAGCTATGTCAATCACTCATTAAGAATAGATAAAACAATAATGATGATTGAGGATCCACATAAGGGGAGACCTCCATGGAGATGCACTTCAACCTCTCACGACAAGGAGGAGAAGGCACTCTCGAAGCATCAAGATTGGGGGTTTTCACTAGAAAAGGAAACCTTGAACAGGATCCCACACTAAGAGAAGGAAGAACATGGACATAACACACTTATCCAAAGGTAGGAGAAATGAGTTTAGAACATGGGATGGAGTAATAGACTTCAAAATAGCCATAGAATGAGGAGAAATCATAGGAGGGGGCGATAGAAAGCCCTTGTTGAGAGATTTACCAAGGTCATTTGACCTAGATCTTCTCTAGGAACCAACTTAGAAGAATCATCCCCTTGCACAACATGGGCTAAATATCAAGCTTCCATCCACATACACAAGAGTGAAACCTCCTCATCAAAATCCAACTTTCTACTCCACCCCTTAGAGGACTCTCAAATATGCCTCCATAGAGACTTCATCTTTTCCATAAAAAAAATATCCTCCATAGACATCCATAGTGACATCAATTGGACCGCAGGAGCCATGATTAACAGTATCACAAGATGTTGACATTGCCACCACAAGAGAACACGATGTTGAGTCCATACCAAAGCCCTTATGGGAAGCAACCAACATGAATTGAAAAACGGATACCCCTGCTTCTTCATCATCAATGCTATCTCCCTTAGTCGACCCACCCTCACCATCACCAACACAATCACCATTATCACCGTCGACGCTTGCTAGGGTGGTTTTCGACACTATAAACCTTCAATTTGACAACTTATATTGTTATTATTTAACAAAAAAAATAGATATTATAGATCTAAAAATATTTATTTTCAAATATAAAAACAAAAAAAACTTCCAACCTAATTTTTTAAGAATGATTTTCCAATCATAATTTTTGACAAATTAAAAAATATATATAAACTATCTTTTCTTTTTTATAAATTTTGAGATTTATACCTTAATCTTACTAAATAATTAATTAAAAATATATTCCATAAAAATTATTAAAAATATCCATTGTATTTTTCAAAAAAGATCTTGAAATTTATTTTTATTTACTATTTCCAAATGAATTATATAAACACATACTTTAACCTTCATAAATTTTTTTAAAAAAATCATTTTTATACATCATTTACTTAACTAATTTTTATGATATAAACATTAAAATATATTTACATATTTAAAACCTTGCATTTAATATTTTTAAATAATATTAATATTCTATTTAAAAATGATTCAAAACTCCAGACACAACTACCACTAACCATTTTATTACAATCTAGACAAGCTTTCTTCCATGTAGATAGAAACCTAGTCGAACTAACTTCTACTCTACATAATCTTGACAATGTCATCAACTTTATAGTATCAATTTTTAAAACTTAACCGAAACCTAATTATTTTGATATTTTTTTTAAATCACACAAAATATTATTAATTTGAAATAAAAAATCATCACAAAAATACATAATTGTACTAAAAGCCTATGAAAAATAACAATCAAATAAAGGGAAAAAGACAAAAGTAAGGTTCAACCACTTCTTTAAAATTTAATTCAACTTAGCTATTAATTTATAGAAGTGGCTAAGAATGGACAATCCGACTCCTGACAAATAAAAGCTGAAAAGTATATGACAGGATAAATTGTTATATAAAAAGCCCAAAAGGCATAATACTAAACTAAGAAAAGGAATAAAGTTCAACAAACTCTTTGAAATTTAATTTAGATATTCTTGTGTACAAGTGGCCTAAAAATGATGAAAAGTAAAAGCTGGAAAGTTTATAAAAGAAAGAAATGTCAAAGCATCTCAGTTATCATGCAGAGCAAGAATAGAATGAAGTAAGAAACTCAGAACAAATAAGAGCATAAAGTAAGAGCTGCATTGCCTAAAATGCAAAACTATGCTATGTCAACAGTAAATCTCAATTATCATGCAGAGCAAGAATAGAATGAAGTAGGAAACTCAGAACAAATAAGAGCATAAAGTAAGAGCTGCATTGCCTAAAATGCAAAGCTATGTCAACAGTAAATCTGGTGACATGAACTTGCAACTGAAATGTCTGTTACATCTAAAACAATCAGAAATACAATGTTTAACTGATCTCATATAGTTAAAAGTTTTTGGCTTAGATTGTGTCAAATTTTTTGCATCAATGTGAGCACACTTCGTGATCCATCATTTTCTTATGCTCTCTTCTTCATCCTGACGTTTTGGAGTGTGATCCAAAACGTTGATGCAAAAAATTTAACACAATCTAATCCAGAAACTTTTAACAATAATCTTCATAACTTGTGAAAATTTGTTCTCATTAATTGATCTCATATAGCAATATAAACTGAGATGTAGAATTACAATCCATGTTTATTAGACTAGGTTTATATTTGCTCTCTTTATATCTCTCCAACATGGAAATTGGTATCTGTGTATATTGCCCTAAAATATATTGGTGTGTATAGAGGGAAGGGCATTTAAAGAAATTGGAATTCCTTTGACTGGTAAAGGCTAATGGAAATTTCATTCCATTGCTGGATATTCATCTAAGAATATATGATTAAGGGAAAGAATAGGAAACTATATAGTTAGTCTTTTGAAAACAAGGGTCAGTTTAGTATCATAGTTTCTTTTGTGAGGAAGTTTAATTTCTATTGGAACAGAACATGCCAATCCCCCAAGGAATGCATTTGTAAGAGTGACATACAAACTTGATTGAAAAGAAAAGGTGAAGTCCCAAGAAATATCTGATCTTGAGGAGACATTCTTATGGGGTTTCCCATTCTAAACTAACCCCAAACTACAGAAATGGCACAGGGAGCAACTGCTTATTGTATGTGTTGGAACTTACGAGGAAGTGAAAAACATCCTAATGCAATATATGATCAGAAGACTGAAATGAATGACTGCTTGAAGGAATACAAAAGAAAGTAATCAGAAGACAGAAAAGGGATACAAAAGCAAAAGTGGGTGGCTATCATAAATCAAAAGCACAAGTAGGAGAGAAAATTTCTGAACATCACAAACATGAGTGACAAACCAAACAAGGATGGGTAGTTTTTTCCAAATGAAAAAGGTTTTTGTGATAGGGCATTCTATTAGTAAACCCAGAACAGAGAGCTCTTCATCTATCTGTTGCATAATTCCTTATTATAACACAAGAATAACTTTCCATTTCATAAAATCATCTATTTATTTATGCATTTCATCAAGTTATTTTAAGTTCGTTTATAGGTCTTCAATAAATGATTTGACTGATTCCTTTCTAGCAGAATCCTTTAAAGAAACTGCTGCCATTTTAAGTCTCAATCTGTGGACAAACACATTGGACCAAAATCCATGAAAATCAAATAGCAAAATGGCTAGAAAGAAGTATGACATTCTTCATGCTTGAAAAATTGTACAACCTTATAATATATATACACACACAAAGAGAGAGAGAGAGAGATGTAACTTAAGCTTCAATATTTCATGAACATTAACTCTGAATGATATGTACAAATTAATGGCATCATGCAACATTTCTGAAAACTGAAATTAACCTTTATCAGGCTTCAGGGAATTCCAGACCACCAGAAAGGGGGGAAAAGAGTTCATCCCTTCAAATTGCTTAAATAATCATCCTATGTCCTTGCCTAGGGACAAGAAAATTCCTAAATGATATAATCAGTGGTTATGTCTCTTCTGTCTTTTGCATTTGCAAGTAATTCTGCATACCCCCAACGCATAGGATCAGAGAAAATGAGGTAGGAAGATTTGAAAAACTTTGAAGAACCTATTCCCCAATTTTTTTTAAGGATTCAACCAACTGAAGGAGGTGAGCAATATAAAACAGCTACCTAAATGCTTAACTAACATAAACTTATTTAAGCAGAGCAGGTCACCTAGAACTTTAACAACAAAGTTGTAAATGCAGTAACCTTGCTAAGCAAACTTCAAAGATTTGTTTTCTTGATACATAGCAAGGGACCAGAAACAAAATTTAAAACAATTTGAACAGACATCAACTGCTTTCTGTAGAAGAGATTGATCTTGAGAGTTCTGCAGGATTGCCACTCAAAACTTGCACAGGATGAGTATTAGCGCAGTTCGCTTTCACTTTATTAGATTGAAATGCTTTAAAAACTCCACCTGATTTGATGGATCCTGTTTTGCGTTCCATCTCTAAACTTTCAACAAAAGAACTGTTTAATGCTTCTCCCGGATCGTTTATTCTCTGGGTTTTAGGCACCCAAAGAGATCTGTCAGTTTTACTTTCAGGTGTTGCTTCATCTCTTTCATGCTTGCCTAATGTTTTCATCTCTGAATCAGCATTAACTGGCTTCCATGGTACGCTCCATTGCTGTCCCCATATTGAACCAGAAGGCACATGCCAATTGCCAGCATGCACTAGGCTTGGGGGAAACCAGGACACACCATTTGTCTTGAGCTGAACGCTCCCTGAAGCACTTATGCCGGAAGGCATGTTTCCAAAACAACCATTGTAATACACAGGCCAAGAATTCCCAATAACACTCATAGAAGAGAACGATGGAAGTGATGATGATGAGAAATCATTAGGCCTCATGGCTTGAGGTTCTGATTTAGGGCCTGCAGATACCATTCCATTCAATGTTGAGTCACAAGCCCCATCATCCACGGTCTGAACCACCTCAGAGGATGATTCTCCTTTGGTAGCACTCACTTGGGTTTTGTCACTGAATGAACGACTGGGTTTCTCCATACAACCACTCCCAACCCTTTTGCCCACATGGGAGTACGTCTCAGGCAACTCTATGCCACATAAACCCACACCCAGAGGCTTGTCAGAGCCGAGGCTCCCTTCGTTAACTCTTTTTTCACTTGGCAGATTCAATCTATGTGAATAAGCATCAAGATGGGATTGGGGCTTAGGCTTACCTTGTGCATATGCCGCCTCTGCCCCATTCAAGGCCTCATCAAAAATTCTCAATTCAGGATAAACTGACTCAACTTTCACCAATTTATCAGAATTCAGAGATGGGCACAGGGGAATACAACCCTGCGCATCAGTCCACACATTTTCAGAGACTTCAACAAAGTGACCTTGATGGATTCCAAAAGAGGGCTTATTCTTCCGTCTACCAGCTCCAACAGGGACATTTCTCAGAGC
Organism: Sequoia sempervirens; assembly: GCA_007258455.2. Taxonomy (NCBI): domain Eukaryota; kingdom Viridiplantae; phylum Streptophyta; class Pinopsida; order Cupressales; family Cupressaceae; genus Sequoia; species Sequoia sempervirens. The sequence goes on from VDFB02105785.1 coordinate 363,720,393, forward strand.
TCCACCAGCAGTCCAGTATCTCTGACATTTCCTGCAATAATGCCGTGGCTGGTTGACATTATAGTTATTGAAATAGCAAAACTTGGTGTCCATGCTTTCACACCGAGGGCAGGGTATGACCTTGGTGGGCCGCTTCAAGCCTGCCTTCTCTTCATTCCCCCCATCGTATTCTCCTGAATTTTCATTGACATCAACAGAACAATCTGACGAGCTCTTTACAGGGATTGTCCTGCCAAACAGCTTGAATGCACAATCTGTAGATTTCCCAGACTTCGCTTCTAATTTTGGCATCTTTCAGCATAGAAAACCGTTTCAGTGCAGAGCTTTTCCCTCTCCTCTCCAGCAAAACCAATTTACCCTACACCCAATTCAGCAACTTGCAGAAAATTAGAAATAGAGGCAAAAGGAATAAGATTGAGGGAGAAATGAGGAGGTGACGTATAGAAAACAAAACTGAAAATGCAAGGAACTGCTCTTCCATATTCCAAAAGAAAAAAGGAAAAAAACACACCCTCCTGCTGACAAAGCAATCATCCTCGTCATCCTCATAAAAAGTTACGTCTCTGTCAGCTTTTTCTGTTTTGTCAAGTAGTCACCAAAGAGCTAACTCGTGTGTACGTTAGCACATTCCACCTTTGGGCCTCTTCTGTCCTTGTGTTTTACTTACGCTTTACGGTCTGAATCATAACTGTTGCTGTGGAGACGTCATCCATATTTTTTGTGCTTTAAAAACCAAGACAACTACTCAGATCCCTGCAAGAAAGGTGCACCAAATACAGTACTAATCTGTTGTTCTGCTTCGATCATGTTTTCCTCGTGGAATACTAGATAATTAATTTACCTAAATAGAATACCATTTTTTAGGCCTAGACTGTTTGTGATATAGGTAGGCAAAGCATGTTTGCTCGGGCAAAGTTTTGACCGGGCTAAAACATCTGTGCAAATTTGATAATGTGAAAGCAATTGGAGATTTCTGGAAAAAATTTAGCGCATAAATTCTTTGAGTTGATGGGCTACCTAGCAATTTCTTCTCTTGATAATATTGAATTTCTTGTGTGATATCAATGACTTTAGCACCGTAGAAAAGTATGATTTGAGTACATATTTTTATTGTCTTTAGTAGTGTTGTGTAATGTCACTTATTTTCTAAGTTGATGTTGTTGTCATTTCTTTGTCAATTTCTTCTATAATTATAAAATATTGTAATATTTATTTTTGAAATAAAAGTTTTATTTTAAATTAAAAAAATTGAATGTTTTTACATCTATGTTAATTGTAATTATAGATATTTTATTTTTTAAACAATTATTATAATAGTATATAATTTTATTGGGGAGATGCATGTGCATAGGAGAAAAGTATATGTTTTTTTAACTTTTTCTTTTTTTGTTTTATATCATTTACACATGTTTATGTTTTTATGGGGGGTAAGGGAGTGGTGAGAGGGACAATCAAGTGGGGCCCTTCTAGAATTTCAAATGAACACATGTTTATGTTCTTAAGCGATTTCAAGTCTTATAAGGTCTTGAGTTATGTGTTTAGGATTGCATATTTAAAGACAACATCTTAGTTCATTTTATCATCATATAGTCACGCAAAATTGGATATCATAAAAGAACATCTAACAAAAAAAATAACGCATTCATATATTTGTCACTAACATTTGTAGGTTCAATTATTGACTACCTTGTCTACATCAACATCCAACACCTATGTTTATTCACTATCTTTATAATAATTGAATTGGCACTGGGGTACAACTACTAATAAGAAAGTTTCACACTTCCTCATTGATATAATAGAAGGTCCTAAATATTGATTTGTAGCACCACCCATTTTTTCCTTATACATATACACATTAGATGAACATCTTCTACTAGTATGGAAGGTCAACTTCTACAAAGGGTGAAATTCTAAATCACCTTGTACAAAACCATGCCATGGGGATAATGACATCATGTAAGCGAAATTGCTACCACATGCACTTACACCTCATTGGTCAACATTAGTTGCAACCTACACCCCAACTTGCCTACAATAACAAAGCCTAAGAGGTTATCTCACTTTTTTTTTTATTGAACAAAGCTGATAAAAATACAATGAAAAGAAAAAAATGCAGTCCAAAAGGTGGACTGCGAAGGAAAGAACGCAAGAAGATATACACGATACTCAAAATCTTCCATTATCATATCATAATAATTGAATACATCTAAACTTGGCCACCCTTGCCAATTGGGCACAAGGGCAAGTAGATCTTTACTCATCTTGCCTCCTAGCTCTTCTTGAAAACTTGCTACCAAAAAATGGATCTAATCTCAAAACCAAATCATGCTCAAAAGTTAGTATAAGGTTTTCTTATAAAGGTATGCAAGCATTAATTACTTATATGCAATTATTTAATAATTATGGGTAAAAGTATAAAATTGTGTCACACTTTCGGTCAACATAATTATCATCACACATGAATTTAAGCATTTCCAACTAAAAATTAATTTTGTTTGAACATATGGCCTAGCAAGATTCATTCTAGCTAAATTGGATATTGTCCACTAAGTACATATTTTACATCACTTTGGAGCCAATTTACCAAAAAAAAAATTATTCAAAAAACAATTTAGTCTTTAAAAATATGAATTTTTTAACAATTTAATTATTTTTTATTTTTTATTCTATTAAAAATAGGTCATCAACACAAAAATATAAGGTTGATTATCTTGTAAGAAGAAATAGTAAAAATTTTTTTTTTTTTTTTTTAAATATGATGCACTAGAGAAAATATTCTATGTCAAGATGATATTTTTTTTTTCTATTTTAGATAAATAGTTAAGACAAAAGGAGACATAGAAACAATTGTGTTTTCGATGGACACAAATTTTAAGATTTATTTAAAATATATATTCAAAATGAGAAAAAATAAATCCATACTCAAATATTTTTTTATTGTTTTAAAAATTACAAACATATAATACACTAAAAAATATATATTTTATTAGCTTGCATCATTTCAAAATTTAAAATATATATGTCGTTCTAGTGATTCAAGTTAAAATTTCAATTAGTGTTGGTCATTTCCTTTATAAAAGTGTGACACAACTTTTTACTTTTACCCCTATATTTTATAATATTTAGTGATTTCTCTAATATGTAATTATTAAATAAGTGTTTATAATATTAATTGATATTCCTAATAGATCAAATATGGTTGCAGTGTGTCCCAACATAAATTGTAAGTGTAACCTAGTTCAAAATTTGATGTTTTCTTCTAATGCATCCACTTTTAAATGATTTTGAATTATGGTTAAAAAATTATGAACAAAATAGGGGAGAGGGGCCCATAGTGGAGTGGGGTCCAATAGTGGGGATAGAAGTAGTCCTTAGTGGACCCCATAGTGGAGCACCTTAATATCCAATTACAAAACACTTTTTATCCATAAAGTACACAAACTGACAAATCATGTGATGCCACATCAGCGCACCAATAAAACATGACTTAGTGCACCACTATCGGTCTCACTTTTATTTTGGGCATTTTTGAATACCTCAACAAAAAACATGCTAATGTGGCATCATATTTGATGATGTGGCCCTAAAACAAAATATAGAAGCATGTGAGTTGCCAAATAAACTATTGTACAAAATTGGAAGTGATTTGAAATTTTCACATAGGATTTTGAGAAACGCGAAGTTAGGGTGCTCCACTATAGGCCCCTCTCCCCTAGTGTACAACTCTTATTGACCATTGAAACCAAGTAAGCCCTAATCTCTTCCAATTTGAATTAAGTACGTGTTCATGTTTATAGTCATAATTGATTAAATGTAGCTCATTAATCATACAAAATTCTTGCTTTAAATTGTCATTATATTTGATTTTATTTATTTATGAGTTTTAGATATTTTTTAGGGTTTGTTTTATTCCAGGTGTTTTGGTGAACTCGACCCTTGAACCCCTCTAAGATTTTGACTTTTTTCTTATTTCTAATTCATGATTTTAATTTTTTTTTTCATATTTATTTTAAATTTCAAATTTGTGTGCCCTCATTGCTTATGCTCTCCTTTTGATTGTCCTTATTAGGTCACATTTTGGTGATCCTAAATGATCTCGCACCACCTTGGGTTTTATCATGGGTTTTTTTAACTCTATCCATTTTTATTTATGATTTCAATTTTATTTATTTATCTTTGATCTTAGATTTAAAATTGTATATACTCCCATTGTTGCTTTCTTTTCTATTTCCCATACTAGCTCATATTTAGGTGAACCACAGACATTCATACCTATACTTTAGGGTTAGATTTCGATTAAATTTGATTTTACTATTCCTTTTTAGATCTAAATTTATCTCTTTCATTTATTTTTCTTACCTTGAGCTCATCCCTATAGGATTTACATATTGATAATCCCCCTTGTGTGCTTCACATGGCTAGTACATAGCCATGGGCATCTTATCCTTCATTCTAAAAAGCTCATTCTCTTTGCCACTGCGATTCATTATTTTTATGGAATACAATAATGATTAGGATTAAAATGAATTCATATATTCTATTGTTACATCCAAGGATGGTGATAATTCACCTTTTTCAACTAGATTCATAATGCTGATAGACCAAATAATGTTGATACCTATCATATAGCTCATGATATTCCTTCCTCTTGTAATAGTGAAATTTGTATACCCATGCCATTTCCCATTTAGTTTTGTGCCCACCTTGGTGGAATGTCCAAAATACAATAACATATCAATACTTGTGGCACTCTCTTGTTCTAAGTTTGGATCATGCTCTAACCCCTATCCATTTCCATTTACTCCCATTTACATGTTTATTCTAATACGTTTTCTATTTACCTCTCATTCTAACACCCCATTCACACTTACCTTGATGTATTTTCTCCATGCCTCGAGATTATCATTTCACTATCTAAGTTCATTTTTGTGATGTTTGAAGCAAATATCACAAAACATGAGAATGGGCCTTAAAGTTTATTTAAAATCCAAAATTTAACTTTCTCACCTATTCATATTAGTCATTATGAGTCAACTTAACACAAATTATGTGCAATATATTGCTATGTGTTGATATTTCAAGAAACTAAATGTGCCATTAATTACTATCTAGATAAACAAGGACAAAACATTAGAGGTCACACTTTAATTTTTTAAGTGATCAAAAATTATAATCTACATCATCTACATATAGGGCATTTGTAGGCTTGTGTATATTGTCTTAAGATTTTCACTTTAAGCCATAAAACTAACCCTAGGTTTTTATCTTAGGATAACTTGACCCCTAGAAATATAGTAGATTCCCCTAAGGTTTTTATAAATATAGCTACCAAACAAGCTTACTATACATCAGAGATTGGGGTGAACAAGTTTCATAAGTTTGCACTTTGTTGGTTCAAACATGCATCTACCAAAAATCAAATCCATAGAAGATTAGATCTTTGGTACTCACAATTAAACATGTAGGGATTGAGATTAATCTACCAATTTTGAGATTAACATAGTTCATACTCCATCCCTCTACTTCCAACATATATAATAAGTTACAATTCTAATTTATGGTCCAAAAGTTATGATTGAAACAATGGCCATTTATGTATCAAC